>BPLS01021269.1:0-11460 GCA_019656275.1 Rhododendron kiyosumense | reverse complement strand
GATTTCGCACAACTGATACCCAGAAGGAACGACAATCTCGCGAGGATGAAATGGTTTATTAGTTCGTCCCCAAATTCTGTTCTCTATATATATAATATATTATAATAGGTAAAACAACAACAAAGGGCAGAACCGGAATAAAACATAACAGGAGGATGGATTCATAAAGATCCAAAAAGGGGAGGACGAAATCATAAAACTGTTAGTCTTCTAGGATGATTAATTAAGCATCCCTAAGCTAAGTTGCCCCTTTTTTTTTTAATTAAAGGCTAATATTTTTATTAGTGTCTGAAAAAATAAAGATCAACAGGACAAGGGATGATGAATTAAATTCCTAACCTGCTACCCAAACGGGGGATAACAAAAGCTAAGAATTATTCTATACCCATCCGAGACCCAAAGCCTAAGTTTGACAAGAAACCAAGTGAAGGAGCATCCAAAGGGACAAAGCCCACACCTAAAACTGTCTAAAAATCCAAATAATACAATCAGCACAACCATTTGGCAGAAGCCCAACACCTAAATGGGTCTAAAATCCCAAATCTATACAATTCAGAGCGTAAAAAGGCCTAATTGCCCAAATCCATAAAATCAGCTCCAACTGAGAAGGGCCAGCCCAATGGCTCAACCTAAAACCAAAACCAAAGCCAAACCCTAGCCATTCCGCCATCCCCGCCATACTGCCGAGCAACATCCAAACCCACACGCTTCAACCACCACCCATCACCGATTAACAGCGGCACGCAGTGGCCGGTTCGTACGGATCGGCCGTCACCCAAAAACCCACGCCACCACCGCCACTGTTGCAAAGCACCACCCAAAACCAGGTCGGACCCAAAAACAACCAGATCTGAGTAATCTAAGCTAAGTTGACCTCGTAACTGGTCGATGACTTGAACATTTAACGACTTGCAGAAGTGGTCAAGCATATATTACTTGTTATTATTCCAACTAATTAATCTCACAAGAAATTACATCTAAGTCGAGTTTAATTTGAGCAATTTGATTTCTTGTTTTACATAATCTTACCGCGTTAATCAAGTATAACTCAGCAATTAAACTTGAATTACATGTTCGAAGCAATCGTCCGCATAATCTCAATCAAATATTTAACATATATATATTGATCAAGGGTCGAGTTCAAATATTTGATATTCTAGGCTGACACTAGTCAAATCATGCCCACCATGCACTTGATTTGTGGTTTAGGGGCACCCAAATTTCTGTTCCACAAATTGTAACCTGGATGAGTCACTCTCATTGTAAATGCACCACTTGAAGTCTTGAATTCTTGTCTTGTTTTATAAATTTGAATGGCTGTATTCCACGCCCTCCGATTCTGACTTTTCTTATTAGCTTAATTTCCTTCACTCGCTTTCCACTTGTACATTTAGGTTGCATTCTTATGAACTTAATTTATATCTAAAAATTTTATATTTTTTTGAATTTTTTTTCGCATTTATTAGTTTTGTGCCAAACTTATTAATTTAATCTCGTCGAGATGAATCCCTCTTTCATTGCTTTCCACTTGTACATTTAGGCTGCATTTTTATGAATTTAACTTAAATCTGGAAATTTTGTCTTTGTTTGAATTTTTTTCGCATTTATTAGTTTTGCACCAAACTTATTAGCTTAATCTCGTCGAGATGAATCAATAACCCACAAAAGTTTGGCGCAAAATTAAAAAATGCAAAAAAAAATTAAATAAGGACAAAATTCTCAGATTTAAGTTAAGTTCATAAGAACGCAGCCTTAACTAGTGGAGTATTTTTTGGTACTTCCTCCGGCCCAATTAGTTTGTCCATTTTTTACTTTCATTCTCTGTAAAAAATTGTCTATATCTCACAATCTATTATATTTTATATAATTTCGAAAACATCATATTGTAGAACTAATTGAGATTTTTCAAACAAAATCTATATTGCATATAAAAATCATTATAGATTGAAACATATAAATAATTTTGTTGAAGGTCTCAAATAGTGAAAAGAGACAAACAAGTCGGGACGAAAGGAGTGTAAATGTCTATATATGTACATCCTTAAACATCGAAGTTCCAACACTAAGAATCCATCCTTAAACATGTATCTCCATGTACTGATCCTCTTGTTTCTTTCATTCCTCCTCCTATTAGCACAACCCACAGTACTAGCTAAAAACATAACCGCCAACATCGCCAACGTAACTTCCACAAGCTTCCTCGGCGCCAAGCCCAGATGCCAACGTAAATGTGGAAACCTAAGCGTCCCTTACCCGTTCGGCATAGGGGCAGCGTGCTCCTTCGATCCGCATTTCGAAATCAACTGCAGCAATTCAGAGCCCTTCATAGACAACCTCGTGGTCTTATCCATCTCACCAACCCAAGTCCGGATCCAAAACTGGGTCACTTCCCTGTGCTACAACAAGACCGGGGCCGTGACAGATGATTCCGGCTGGGAATCGGTTTCGTTGTCGCTGCCGTTTGACTGGCCATACACATTTTCGGACACTGCGAATAAGTTGACGGTCGTCGGCTGCGATGACTATGGCCAACTCTGGGCGTATAGTCAAGATGCAGGGATCCTCGTTAGTGGATGTGGGTCCATATGCTCCAACAGTACGGACATGACTGGTGTAAATTGCCCCGGTATTGGTTGCTGCCAAACCGATATTCCAAAGGGGCTCAAGACATACAACGTTTCCCTTAGTAGCTTTTACAATCATACCCAGGTTTGGACTTGTGTATTCCTTTTTTTGTTTTTTCTTTTTTTGACAACCGACACGTGAAACATAGTTAAGTAAATCATTAAAATAATTCACTTAATTAGCAAATGTTATTGGGTACTCCAACCGGAATGGGAGGGGCTGTAGTATTGCACTCGCCGGCCCTCCATTTCAGTGCGGACGGCTTAGATTTAATCCAAACTCCTACAAATTCTAGCCATCCATTGCCAAGATGGATAATCGGATTGGCTACACTACACTACACATGTAGTGCCGGGGGTGCACTACAACACCCTTGGGTCCACTCCAACCTCCACGCAGTACTCCAATATCATCCACGTACAAGTAGTGGCGTAGACAGGAATCTATATAAGTAGGGACACATTTTAAACACATTTCAACCAAAAAAAATTCGAAGAAATTAAATAGACACTCTAATTACTAGACTTGTTTCGGTGTCCATTCTAAAGGATTTAAATACTTATGTTTCCATTCTCAAAATACATTGTTACGCATTATACCCCTATCTATATATTATCATATATAATTTCTACCTAATATTTTCAATTTTCCATAATATATGGACATATACCTGCCCTATATAATCGTAAAACATAATTATTCCTATTATATAGGGACGTCTATCACCTATTTCAAACAGAATTTTAATTCCGACTTGGGAAAGTTTCACGTAGGCACCTGACCTTTCACACAAATCACTCATTAATACTTGACCTTTCTTAATTTCATATAAACACCTGAGTTTTCTAAAAACTCATCAATTCAACAATTGCCGTTACCCCTCCGTCTAAAACCAAATAGAAAAAAAGAAGTTAACTGTTCCAATTTTTTATTTGTTTGAATCAGTACAAAAATCTGATTTTTATGATTATTTTATCCTAAAGAATCATAATTAATTTTTTATTCTAAAGCTCTCGTTAGTCGGCCCAAAGAAAATCGTAGAATCAAATATCTCTTAGGGCTAACTAACGAGAGCCTTAGAATCAAAAATTAATTATGATTCTTTAGGATAAAGTAATCAGAAAAATCAGATTTTTGTACTGGTTCAAACAAGAATCAACTTAAAAAGTCCTAGAATTTAGGGCTTTTCCAAAAATTGAAAACGGGAAAGAAAAACAAGATTTTCCCAAAAATTTAGGGCTTTGGCGATGGGCAAATTCTGGGAAAGTCTTTTGTCTTGTTCTTATGCTTGTTACAGGTTTTGTCAAAACACAAATGTGGCTATGCGTTTGTGGGAGAGCTGGATAGCTTTCATTACAGCAATCTATCAGATTTTTCGGATCCCAATTTCAAGAACCGAGTACCCATAGTACTTGATTATGCGATTGAAAACCGGAGTTGTGTTGAAGCCCAAACCTCTACGGCATATTTGTGCCAGCCGAATACTTCATGTTCTAATACGGATGGTGGCTCTGGAGGATATCGTTGCAGTTGCAAAGATGGTTACAAGGGCAATCCTTATCTCAGTCCTGGATGCATAGGTTTGTTGTTGGATATGCTATTTTAATTTGTTTTTCCAACTCATAATGCTATATATGTGGTAAACTTATAAGTAAAAAATAGAAGACCCAGAGATTAGCATACCAATTAATATATGGGAGAATTTTTGATAAGTCCATTATAGGATGTTTCTAACCCACCCAATCCACTTCTAAAGTTCCTAACACCTCTAGTCCACTAAAAATTTCAATGACAAAAATAACCTATATAAAAGAAACAAGGGCCTTGTTTGACTAATACAAAAAATACGTTTTTTCATTTTTTTCGATCTTATTACAACCACATAACCACCACCACCACCACCACGCCCCCACCACCACCTCCATCACCACCACTCCATCACCATCACCGCCAACAACACCACCACCGGCACCTCCATCACCACTACGCCCCCACCACCATCTCCACAACCAATCCGCCGCCGTTGCCACTACCACCACCACCACATTGCCGCCGCGACCACCACCACAACACCGCCACCTCCACTGCAATTACCACCACCCCTAAACTGCCACCACCACCACCACTCCACCACCACGACCATCGCCACCGCTATCACTCCACGACCACGCCGCCACAACCACCACCACAACGCCGCCACCTCCACCACAATTACCACCACCACCAAGCCGCCGCCACCACCACCATCGCCACCACTATCACTCCACTACCATGCCGCCACAACCACCACCACTACCACAACGCCGCCACCTCTACCACAATTACCACCACCACCAAGCGATCACCACAACCACCACCACCACCACTCCATCACAACCACCGCCACCGCCATCACTCCACCACCACCACTGAAATGACAACCACCACGCCGCCGCCACCACCACAATGACCACCACCACCAATCGATCACCACAACCACCACCACCACTCCATCACAACCACCGCCGCCGCCACCGCCACCGCCATCACTCCACCACCACCACCGAAATGACAACCACCACGCTGCCGCCACAACCACCACCACTAGCACAATGACCACCACCATGTCGCCGCCACCACCACCGCCACCACCGTCACCACCACTACCGCCACCACCACTACTCCACCATCACAAACACCACCACCATGCCGCCGCCATCACTCCACCATCACCACTTCTTCTTTGGTAATTCATCTTCCTTCTGGGTCACACTTGCTTTTCTGATGTCTTATTGGCGTTAGTGTTTTAAGAAAATAATTTGCAGTTTAAAAGTGCAAATTTACAGTTTAAATTTTCATTGGTGTTAGTGTTTATTTAATAATTTGCAGTCTAAATTTGTGTGTAGACTACAAATTTGCACTTTCAGATTGCAAAGTTTACGAAAATGTATTTATTTGCAGTCTAAAGTACTATAAATTTGCAGTCTAAATTTTCTCAGGCATTGGTGTTCAATTAACAAATTTGTGGTCTAAAAGTGCAAATTTGCAGTCTAAATTTTCATTAGCGTTAGTGTTCATTTAATAATTTGTAGTCTAAATTTTTGTCTAGACTGCAAATTTGCACTTTTAGATTGCAAAGTTTACGAAAGTGCCTTTATTTGCAGTTTAAATTTTTTCTAGCATTGGTGTGCATTTAACAAATTAGCAGTCTAAATTCTCATTGGCGTTACGTTCATCTAATAATTTGCAGTCTAAATTTTTGTGCAGACTGCAAATTTATACTTTTAGACTACAAAGTTTACGAAAGTGCCGTTATTAAATTTGTATTCTAAAAGTGAAAACTTGCAGTCTAAAATCTCATTGGCGTTAGTTCTCATTTAATAATTTGTAGTCTAAATTTGTATGTAGACTACAAATTTGCACTTTTAGACTACAAAGTTTATGAAAGTGCCTTTATTTTCAGTCTAAAAGTATAAATCTGCTCTAAATTTTTCTGGCATTGGTGTTCAATCAACAAATTTGCAATCTAAAAGTGCAAATTTGCAGTCTAAATTCTAATTATTGTTAGTGCTCGTTTAATAATTTGCAGTCTAAATTTTTGTGTCATAGCGTTAGTGTTCGTTTAATAATTTGCAGTCTAAATTTTTGTGTAGATTGCAAATTTGCATTTTTAGAGTGCAAAGTTTATAAAATTGTCTTTATTTGCAATCTAAATTTTTTCTGAAGTTGGTGTTCATTTAACAAAATTTGCAGTCTAAAAGTGAAAATTTGCAGTCTAAATTCTCATTCATTTAATAATTTGCAGTCTGAATTTTTGTGTAGACTGTAAATTTACACTTTTAGACTGGAAAGTTTACGAAAGTGCCTTTATTTGCAGTCTAAAAGTGCAAATTTGCAGTCTAACTTTTCCCTTGCGTTGGTGTTTAATTAACAAATTTGCAGTCTAAAAGTGCAAATTTGCAGCCTAAATTGTCATGGGCGTTAGTGTTCATTTAATAATTTGCAGTCTAAAAAGGTAAATTTGCAGTTTAAATATATAACGAAAAGTATGTATAGTGCATTTGGTCATTATGGTGGTGGCGTGGTGGAGTGGTGGTGGTGGTGGTGGAGGTGGTGGTCGGGGCGGGGTGGTGGTGGTTGTTGTGGTGGTGGTGGTAATTGTGGTGGAAGTTGTGCCATTGTGGTGGTGGTGGCGACGGCGTGATGGTTGAGGTGGTGGTGGGGGCGTGATGGTGATAGAGGTGGTGGGAGTGGTGGAGCCGTGGTGGTGGTGGAGATTGTGGTGGGGGCGTGGCGGTGGTGGTGGAGTGGTAGTGGTGGCACCGTTGTGGTGGTGGTAGAGGCGGTGGAGGTGGTGACGCCGTTGTGGCGGTTATAGCGGCGTCGTGGTGGTGGTTGGGGGGAGCGTGGTGGTGGTCGAGGTGGTGGGGATGGTGGTGGCATCGTCATGGGGGTGGTGGTGGAGATTGTGGTGGGGGCGGGGTTGTGGTGGAGGTGGTGGTGGTAATTATAGTCGAGGTTGCGACAATATGGTGGTGGTGACGGCGTGGTGGTTAAGGTGGTGGTGACGGCGTGGTGGTGGTGGTGGTGGCGTCGTGGTGGTGGGGTTGGGGGCATGGTGGTGGTGGAGTGGTGGTGGCGGTGGTGGTTGCGGCATTGTAGTGGTGATGATAGAGGTGGTGGTGGTGGTGGTTGGGGTGTGGTGGTGGTGGTGTAGAAGGTGGTTAGGGCGGGGTTGTGGTGGTGGTGGCGATGGCGTGTTGGTTGTGGTGGAGGTGGTGGTGGTGGATCTGTAGTGGTGGCATCGTGGTGGAGGTGGTGGTGGTAATTGTGGTGGAGGTTGCAGCATTGTTGTGGTGGTGGTACGTGGTGGTGGCGGCGGCGACGTAGTGGTTGAGGTGGTGGTGGGGGCGGCGTTTTGGTGATGGTGGCCGGTGGTGGTGGATGTGGTGGTGGGGGCATGTTGGTGGTGGTGGAGCGGTGGTGGTTGCGTCGTGGTGGTAGTGGTTGAGTGGTGGTGGTTATAGTTGTAGTGGTAGCGTGGTGGTGGTAATTGTGGTGGAGTTTGCGGCATTGTGGTGGCGGCGGCGTGATGGTTGAGGTGGTCATGGGGACGTGTTGGTGGCTGTGGTGGTGGTGGTGTGGTGGTTGTGGTGGCGTGGTGGTGGTGGTGGAGGTGGTGGTGGTGGTGGTGGTGGTGGTGGTGGTGTAAAGTTTAATGAAAGGACAATTTTGTCATGTCAAAAAATGAAATGGAGCTGAGACTTTAAAAAAAGTAATGGGCTGGACTAGAGATGTTTTGGAAATATGAGTTGAATTGGACATATTACAAAATCCTATAATGGACCTTACAACAATTCTTTATTAATATATTTCTTCATGATTGATTGGCAGATATTGATGAATGCAAAGATCCCAACCTTAATGACTGTGATGGAAATGCAACTTGCACCAATACTCCAGGAAATTTTAGTTGTTCTTGTAATCATCGTTACGTTGGGGATGGACGTGGGTGCACTCATCAGGCCTCACAAATCGCAGTAATCAAGTTATCTCTAGGTACGTATGTAATTGCCTAGTACATAAAACGTGCCTCAGATCCAATTCTATGTTGGTAAAGTCATGCACAATATGGTTGCTACTTTGCTAGTTTAACATAGCAGTTAATTATCATAAGCATTTTGGATAGAGCTATCACACAATCTCGATCGTTACAAAAGAATGAGTGGTGTATTGGACAATCTCGGCCAATATCGGGTAAACATAGATTTTTTTTTTTTTTATCGGCAAAAATGAATTTTATTAAAAATGGGGAACGGGGAAAGGGATCCAACAAAAAGTTGGATAGTACACCACAAAGGCAAAGCCCAAAACACCTAAGGGTCTATCAGGGTATACAACAGAAAAACATTAAGCTCAACTCAAACCCAAATAAATCACATATGCCCAAACTCCTAAGACCCGGCCCAAGCCTGGACCGGCCCACCCGAACCATCCCACAAAACCCTAACTACCATAGATATTGAAATTCCAACATCTTCATCTATCACCCTACGGTTAAGATATTACTGGATTTTTAATTTATTGATCACGATTGGGATTTAAGACTCGATTTGGTTAGGTTAGGTTTGGCTACAATCGTTATTTCTTGATCTTACAACAAGTAGTGGGAATGGTGTTGTTTTCCTTCGATGAACTGGGTTACACAATTAATCTGGAGAAAAAATACGCATTACTCTTATAAAAGTATTTTGGGTAAATTTCATTAACCTTAACAAATGCAAAGACCTCGCATGAGGTTTCTAGATGATACTAACGTTCGATATGGTTAACTATAAAATCCTGACTTTTTAAATATTAGTCACCTGGTCCGAATAGAAACTCAACACTTTAATTTAATTTTGATAGACTGTGCAAAGTGAATTGTGGTCCGAATAAATGTGAGAGTCCCGATATAATTTTGTAAATACTATGGGACAATTGAGTCCCATGTGATACACGGTATGAGTTATGCGATGTTGGAATCTTTCCTTTAAAATCGGACACCGCCACGTTGATCCTCGTATCTTTATTAGTCTATGTTGAATTTTGGAGATTTTTCGGAGACTGAAATCTGAACGCGTTTGGTCAGGATTCGCGTTAATGAAACGCGAAATATGCTGAGTCATGAGGATTACGGCAGGTGTCCTCTTGCATGTTTACTTCCACGTTCCACCGAAGTATATATATACATATATTGGGTAAATATTAAATTAAGGAACAAAACAAAAACCGAGAGTGAGCCTACTGCCTATTCTGTTTTACCGAGATCGACCCACCGCTTTCGATTCCGTTCGATTCCGTTTGTTTTCCGAAGGATTTCAACAGCTCCTATTGGTAATCTTTCTCACCTATTACTCTATTTTACAGTTAGTAGGAAGAGAAATGTGTACTGTTATAATAGAGGAAGTAGATTTGGAGCAAAATTTCTTAAAACTCACACACGCTTGATGCACATATCACTGGGAAACGGCAACCTTGGCTGCCAGCCATCTCGACACTACCTTGATCATTTCCTTACACCTTGATCTCCACCACACAACTCTCTCTCTTCGCACTCGCCATACCTGAACCTTTCTGTAATTGTAATTTTCATACGAGCGAAACCCCTTCCGGCAAAGAGCTCGGTTTCGGACTCGCCGCCGTAATTTGGTGTAGGAGCACAAGCAAACATAAAAATAGGATCCTAGAAGCCTAATCGGAAATACCTACGCTTCCACTGCGCACTCTGATTACATTTTTTTTTCAAGTCGTTTCTTCTCTCTTTTTATAATATATTTTGGAGATATAACTTACGCAAGTCATCTCATATGGGAATTTAGCATCGATCCTATCGATCTCATACCTTCCGTCAAATATATAATGAAGTCCTAACGCTGAAGGATTTTAGGACCCACATCTCATGATTTCACACAATTTATTCCTTGTTTTTTTTTTTATGTAATTGTGACCACGTTTTAACGTTTCACATCAACCATATTCACTAGAGCCGCCTTCCATATAGAGTGTTGGCTCTGAGATCATTATTAAACAAAGGCACATGCCATTCAGTGTCCAAAAGGATTTCCTCAGTACCATTCTCGTTAATTCTCAATCCACAAGGTAGTTTGACATCAATTCTTGTCTAACTCAAGACATTATCTCTAGACACAAGATCAACTTAAAGGTGGAACAACCAGAACACTAAGACACATAAGTTGGTGCAACTATTGTGTAGATGACTCCTAAAGCTCTGGGTTTTAAGAAATCCGTGAACTAATGCTCTGATACCACTTCTGTCACGACCCAAAACCTACCTTGGAAGTCATGACCGGCCAAGCAGGTGTTAAGCCGCCAAAGGCCTGCACATATTCCAGTTTAGGGATTTCTCGCATCATTGTCCTTTTAAACCATATAAGCAAAGTATGCGGAAGCGTAGAATAATAACATAATCCCAGAGCTTCTAAGTGTACAAGTATAATAATTACAAACCATTAGGCTACACACGATTCTCCACGGTTATTCTAACACTCCATTCCTTCCACAACTTGCTATCTACCTTAACCTGAAAAATTGGAAAAAGGTTTTCATAAGCCGAAGCTCGGGTGAGAAACGTATACCAAGGTTACAAGTTTGACCATGAAAATATCCCACATTATAAAACAGTTCAAAGCAACAATCCAAATATTTCATTGAACATCCAGTACATGCATTTTAGCCCGTAAGCTCATTTCTTCGGTCCAAGAGATGGACCCTTTTCATTTCATTTCTCTTTCAACTTTTGTACTTTTGAGCGATAATAATAGCATTCAACGGTATTTTTGCCAGTCAATTGGGGAGCGACCCCATTGAAGAGCGGTAAGATATCGTTACCCGGTGATGCCTGGCTACATCTCCTACCTTATTACTTCATGCCGCTAGTTTCTTTCCACGTCCCCTAGCGCTCGAGACACCGTTCGAATGATTCATATTATCACAAGCATGTACTGACAAGAAGTAAAATTCAAGTTCCCAAAACGTATTGCCATGGTCTAGATTAACTGTAACACAAGGGATTTGTAAATCAACCATTGCATTCATTAACACCAAATAATCCAAGTAGGAAGCTCAATTCCCATATTTTCCAGCAAAAACAAGCAATGGCATTTCTTTCCAAAAATTCAGAAAATACATGTAACTAAGGTATGCGCAACTCACCTTAATGTTGCATCTAGCTAACTTGTCATGAGATTAAACTTTTCTGGAAAGATTACACCTAACATAAAAATATGGACTGTTACTCACAAATTTACTCTTATTTTTAATCTAATTGAAGTTAGATTAGTATTCATCATTAGT
>BPLS01021265.1:0-10304 GCA_019656275.1 Rhododendron kiyosumense | reverse complement strand
TGAGGTAAACCTGGAGGTAAAAGGTACGCAATATTTGGCCATCTCTTATTGCTTTCCTACTGATAATTAGGGTTTAGACCAGTACGTGATACTAACTTAAGCATCGGAGGGCCTTTGCCACGAGAGGCAAAGGTGCGCTCACCCCTTGTCTGTTTTGCAGATTAGGGTTCCGAGGAAGAATTAGGGTTCTGGTGTAGAGGCACGTGTAGCCGCTGCAGATTGGTATTGTTCAGAACACTAATTGTTTTCATCCCCCTACAATTGGCGCCGTCTGTGGGAAACGAACAAGTTCGTGAAAACATAACCATGATGGAAGAAGATCCAACTACGCCGTTCGATCCAAAGAACCAGTTAACTGGCGGAGGGGATAAATCTCCACCAGGAGCTCCGAGAAAGCCTGCTGGAAGAGAGGATAAAGCGGCTACTGGCTCCACGAGAAGGAGCAAATCCTACCGAATAGAGGCATCGGTGGACCGTTCAAAAAGTGTCCATAACAGCGAGGATATCCTCGACCAAAAGAGGAAAGAAATTGAGGAGTACGCTCGTTTGATCAAGAGACGAGAGTACGAGATACGCGAGCTGCAGCGGATACGAGATCACCCGGAGGACTCCGGACTTTCACGAAGGAATTCCAGAGAAGACAGGAGGGCTTTACTAGTCCATAAACAGCCTCGTTCACGAGAAAGAAGAGGCAGGAGCAGCAGCCCCACCACGAAACGGTGTGAAGCTTCCCCACGGAGAAGGAGAAGCAGAAGTAGAGACCGCACGCCAGAAAGGCGTAGGGCTTCTTCACGAAGAAGAAGGAGCAGAGAACGAAGTTCCTCATCCGAGGAAAAGACGAGGAAGCATCACCGTGATAGGTACGAGAGACCTGATGCTGACTGGGCCAAAGCCACGGCTCACAAACCAATTGAAAAGGAGGAAGGGGCAGTGTCCGCACGGGAAGCGGCACGTAAAGCCCTGAGTAATATCGCAGCCTCCCCGTTTGCAAGGAGGCTGCAGGAGGCCAGGTTGCCGAGCAGAGTAAAGCACGGAGCGTTCGTGCTTTACGAGACAAACACGGACCCTGTGGCTCACATACAGCATTACCAACAGGCCATGTTCATGCACGATGGTGATGATGCCATTCTGTGCAAAATGTTCCCGTCGAGTCTTGGCAAAGTGGCCCTGAGCTGGTTTCATAAACTGGCACCTCGATCCATAAGAGGATGGAGGCAGTTAGCCGAGGAATTCACTGCTCGGTTCTTGACAAGCAGGAAGGCCCCAAAGACTTTCGAGAGCCTGTCCACCATGAAACAGGTGGAAAATGAGCCGATCAGGGACTATGCAAAGAAATACTGGGAAACTTTCAACGAGATTGAAAGTTGCAGTGAGGAATATGCCATAGCGACCTTCAAAACCGGTTTGCCTGTTCGGGGAGAACTGCGTCGCTCATTGAATAAACATCCGGTGGCTACGTTGGCCAAACTGATGGAGCGAATAGAGCAGCACGCTAGGATGGAGGATGACATACTCCGCGAAGACGGCAGGATGGCTGCCGAAGAGCCCAAGACGCCAGCAAAGAAGGCGGATAAGCCTGAGCCCAAAACATACAAGGAGCGCAAAGAGTATGGGCAGGCTAAGAAGGATCCGTACAAGGAAAAGCAAGCTCCTGACCCCAAGTCCTTCTTTTCTGTCACCACTGTTTGGAAGGAGCCAATTTACAGGATTCTTTATCGAATAAAGAATCAGCCGTACTTCAAGTGGCCTCCAAGCCTAGGCGGAGATAAGGACGCTAGACGTGCTACGAATCAGCACTGCAGCTACCACAAGGCTTGGGGCCACATGACCGAAGATTGTGAGATGTACAAGAAACACCTCGATGATTTGGTCTCTCGGGGCTATCTCAAGGAATTTATCCAAGAGGATCCCAAGGAAAAGGAGAAGGCCATGGAATTGGATTACGAACAAAATCCTAAGGGTGTAATCCATATGATACATGGGTTGGCTGCACCTTATACGAGAAATGAGGTTAGACTATTGCAAAGGCAATTTAAGCGCGATCAGCACGTGATGCGATTGGGCAATAAAAGAGGGCGAGAGAGTGATGTATGCAGTGAGAGCATAGCCTTCACGGATGATGATTTGGGAGAGGTCCAGATACCTCATAACGATGCTCTGGTCATAACCCTACGAGTTGGGGAGTATGACATTGAAAGGATCCTAGTGGATTCAGGAAGTTGTACAGAGGTGATGTACTATGATGCGTTCAAGAAGCTTGGACTGGCCCAGACAGATTTGGAACAGTCCACGACACCATTAATTGGGTTTGGTGCAGGGGCAGTGTGGCCCCTTGGAAAGGTGACCCTGCCTGTTCGGGCAGGTTCAGTTGTCTTGAGGACGGATTTCCTGGTGGTAGACGTCCCCTCTTCTTATAACGCGATTATAGGAAGAACTTGGTTACACAAGATGAGGGCAGTCTCCTCGACTTACCACCAGATGGTGAAATTCCCAGGATCCAATGGGATCGAATCAATCAGGGGTAACCAAAAAGCGGCCCAACAGTGTTTGATCTCCATCATTAAAAAGGCCCCAAAGGCCCATCATGTTCATACACTGGAAGTGCCAGATCAACCGACTATCGAGGATGTCGGGAGAAGCCCGGCCGATAAGGTGATCGAGGGTTTGGAGAAGATTCAGATCAACGAGGCTGATCCTGAAAGATATTTTTTGATTGGGGAATCACTACCGGCACAGGAAAAGACCGAAACAATACAGTTTCTGAAGGAATATGTTGACGTGTTTGCATGGGTACCAGAAGAGATGCCTGGTGTAGATGCTGACATAATCTGTCACCATCTGAATGTTGACCCTCAGCATAAACCAGTTATTCAGAAGAAGCGTAGGGCTGCCGTACAGCACGTGGATGCTGTTGTCGAAGAGGTTAATCGGTTGCTTGAGGCAAAAGCAATACGCGAGGTTCACTACCCTGAGTGGCTATCCAACACCGTGGTCGTAAAGAAGAAGAATGGAAAGTGGCGTGTCTGTGTGGACTTCACAGACTTGAACAAAGCCTGCCCCAAAGATAGTTTTCCCCTCCCGAGGATAGACCAGTTGGTTGACGCAATAGCTGGCTACGAGCGAATGAGTTTTCTTGATGCGTATCGAGGATACCATCAAATTGCTATGTATGGGCCCGATCAGGAGAAGACGTCTTTCATCACCCCACGGGGTTTATACTGCTATAGTGTCATGCCGTTTGGGCTGAGAAATGCAGGGGCGACGTACCAAAGGCTTGCAACTCTCATGTTTAGGGAGCTGCTCGGGAAAACTATGGAGGTTTACATAGACGATATGGTGGTGAAAAGCCGAGACAAGCGAGGGCATATCACAGACTTAAGAGAAGTCTTTGAGATCTTGAGGAAATACAAATTGAAACTCAACGCCTCGAAATGTGCGTTTGGGGTTGGTTCTGGAAAATTCCTAGGGCACTTGGTGACTATGAGGGGAATTGAAGCTAACCCAGACCAGATTGCGGCCTTGCAGAAGTTGCAAAGTCCCAAAACCACGAAGGAGGTTCAAAGACTAACTGGGATGGCTGCAGCCCTCAATAGATTTATCAGCAGATCAAGCGACAAGTGTAGGCCCTTCTTTCAGTTGTTGAAAAAAAGGGAAGGATTTGAATGGGGAGCAGAATGTGAGCAAGCTTTCCAGGACCTGAAGAAGTATCTGGCTGAGCCACCGCTTCTGTCAACCCCACAGCCAGGTGAGTCCTTAATTTTATACCTAGCTGTTTCTGAACATGCTGTAAGTGCAGTCCTGTTAAGGGATTTGGGAGCTGAGCAAATCCCAATTTACTATGTTAGCAAGACATTGCTAGATGCAGAAACGAGATATCTGCCTCTAGAAAAACTTGTCCTGGCACTTAGGACAGCAACGAGAAAGCTGCCACACTACTTCCAGAGTCATAGGGTTGTGGTGTACACTGAGTTTCCACTAAAATCACTGCTACGAAAGGCAGATTTTTCTGGAAGAATCTCGATGTGGTCCGTCGAGTTGAGTCAGTATGACATTTATTATCAACCACGAACAGCAATCAAAGGCCAAGTGCTGGCTGATTTTGTGGCGGAGTTTTCTCCCACAGTAGCTCCCCTGCCTCCTACGAAAAAAGGACAGGAGAGTAGAACGTTATCCACGAGGGACAAGCTCTTAGCCGAACAGGATGGCACGGAATGGAATTTATTCGTCGATGGATCATCTTGTAATACTGGTTCAGGAATTGGTGTTGTTCTTTTTCCTCCTGGAGGAATTATGATAGAACTGTCTGTTCGGCTGGGATTCAGCGCGTCGAACAACGTGGCGGAGTACGAGGCACTCCTAACTGGGTTAAGAAGTGCGAAGACTCTGAAGGCAAAAAGAGTTAGGGTGCATTGTGACTCACAACTTGTGGTAAATCAACTGTCCGGCGAGTATCAGGCCCGGAATGAAAAAATGGCGGCATACATGGAAGCTGCCAAAGATTTGCTCGACACCTTCGAGAGGGTCCACATTGAACAAATAAGCTCCGGACAGAATGCACATGCCGATTCATTGGCATGGCTGGCTACAGCAGTCCCAACTGAACTCAAGCGAAGAGTTGCAGTTGAATATCTGAATGAGCCGAGCATTGGTAGAAGTGTGGAATTAATTTTGGAAGTAGACCAGGGTCCGAGTTGGATGGACCCAATCGTGGAGTTTTTACGAGATGAAATACTCCCCGCTGACAAGAAGGAGGCGCATAAGGTCAAAACCAAGTCTGCAAGGTTTTGGCTGTCCCCAGAAGGGAAGCTCTACAGGAAGTCCTTTACAGGCCCATATTTGTTGTGCGTGCACCCCGAGATGGTTCAGAGATTTCTTCATGAAATACATGAAGGAACATGTGGAAGTCATGCTGGGGGAAGATCCATTGCCCACCGAGCAATTACCCAAGGCTACTGGTGGCCACATATGCAGGAGGATGCAAAGATGTATGTTAAAATTTGTGAGAAATGTCAGAAATTCTCACCAATGATTCGAACACCTGCGGAGGATTTGGTGCCTTTGACGAGTCCTTGGCCGTTTGCTCAATGGGGAATGGATATCGTGGGTCCATTGCACAAAGCAACTGGGAACCGAAAATTCCTTTTAGTTGCGACAGATTACTTCACCAAATGGATTGAGGCTGAACCATTGGCCAAAATCACCGAACCCATGGTTGAGAAATTCGTGTGGAAGAGTATTATTACTCGATTCGGGGTTCCTTATTCTTTGATCACAGATAACGGGTCCCAATTTCAAAAGAAATTCAAGGCGTTTTGTGCCCAATATGGAATTCGAAATTACTATTCAACTCCAGCCTACCCTCAGAGTAATGGGCAGGCAGAAGCGTCTAACAAAATCATTCTTGATGGGATCAAGAAGAGGTTGGATAAGGCCAAGGGGAAATGGCCTGATGAATTGCCCCTTGTTTTATGGGCTCATAGGACAACACCGAGGAGGTCTACGGGAGAGACCCCCTATTCGTTGGCATACGGTACAGAGGCAGTTATACCTCTTGAAGTTGGACTTCCAACCAACAGGACTGTGCTGGTTGAAAGTGGGGGCAATGACAGAGCCCTTGAAATTGAGCTTGACCTCGCCGAGGAGAGGAGAGAAAGGGCCCTTGTCCATTTGGCCTCCTACCAGGAACAGTTGATGAAGAGTTACAATAAGCATGTTCACCCACGAGAATTTGGTGTTGGGGACCTTGTACTACGGAAGGTGCTCGGCAACACCAAGGTAGCCAACGAAGGCAAGCTAGGAGCCAATTGGGAAGGCCCGTATCGGGTGACAGAGATTGTGGGCGTTGGAGCCTACAGATTGGTTGATCTGGACGGCGTCCCAATTCCGAGGCCATGGAATGCTCATAATCTGAGAAAATTCTTTGTTTAAAAGAATTTAGTTTTGTTTCACCACGTGATTGTGTGGGAATTACGAATAAAGTTCCCTTCTGTTTCTTATTTTTAGTTATAAGGGGTACGAATAACGCCCCCTTAAGTTCAGTCTATGAATAAAGACACCTTTTTCTTCAGCCTTTTGATTTGGTTTATCAATATGAATACTGATTTTTCTTTTCATTATTCATATTGGGGAGCATGGGATTGGCACGAACGCCATGTATGAATATACCTATGCTTGATAGCTTAAGAATCGCGCACGAATAAACGCTAAAGTATGAGAAACTTTTAAACAAATGTACCCCAAGTATGAAAACACTTGGGATACATATAAAACACATACAGCTGTTCGGGTACAATCATTCGAGTAAATGATTGTGCTTAAGTATGAGATACTATAAGTCCGAGAAACTTACAGTTAACTGTTGTAATTAAATTCGATTTAAATTCAAAAAGGATTTTGATCAAAATCTGGTATGAGATACCTCAAGTACGAATATACTGCTTGCATACGAAGAAATGCAAACTAATCAAAGTACGAAATACTTGATTCTGTGAGGCATAACGAGACGTGCCAAATACTTAGTGAAATCTAAGTATGAGAAACTCGTAGACAAATGTACCCCAAGTATGAAAAACCTTGGGATACATACGAAACACATGCAGCTGTTCGGGTACAATCATTCGAGTAAAAGATTGTGCTAAAGCATACGAGATGCTATAAGTCCGAGAAACTTACAGTTAACCGTTGTAGTTAAATTCAAAGGCCTAAGTACGAATATACTCAATTCTGAGGCTTGCATATGTGAACATCAAGCACGAAGGGCTTTAAAAATAAACAAGTTCCAAATAAAGGCCACGAAGGGCCGAGCAAACAGTTGCAAACCAGGAAGTCATGCCACGAGGGGCAAAGTACTTACGTAAAACAAACAAAACAAGAGAAAAGACGATTTGATGCCTCGCAGGGCTGGATCAAACTACGGTCATTCATGACCTGCAAATTGTTTCATTGTCTTTTTAGTCCAGTTCTTGGACCTCAGGAGTTGACTGCTCAGCTTCTTCTGTTCCAGCCTCTTTTGGAACTTCATCACCACCAGCATCCCTGTTTTCAGCTATGAGGTCAACGTTTGATCCCCGAGCAGGTGACTCCACAAGGGCAGGCCTTAGCACCTCAGTAGGGACTTCTTCTTCAGCACCAGCGAAATCTTCGATCTGTTGATCGATGTCATCCTCAGGATTCCCTTGGGGTTCATCTGCAATTTGAGCACGACGGCTTGGCAGTTCATTGTTTTCCCAGAGGGGAGAATCCTCAGCGACACCAACCTTGGTCAAGCAGGCCTCCCAGCTTGCTGCCCAGATCTGATCCTGGATGCCCGGCATCTGCTCGACATAGCTGGCTGTAGTTGCATCGAAGCCTTTCTCATAGCCAGCATCGAAGGCTGCTTTTTTGGTGTTGTCTATCTCAGCTAGAGCCTGCTTGAGGTTGTCCTCGGCTGTCTCCAAGTTGCCTTTAGCCTCGGCATAGTCTGCCTTGGCATTGTCTCTCTCTCTCTCGAGCCTCGTGACTGTTCGGAGCAGTCTTGTATTATCATTCAGCAGCTTGACCTTCTCAGCTTCAGAGGCCTGGAACTTCTGCCCCAAAGTCATCATCTTTTGAATAAACTGCGCAAACATCAGACATTTTGTTAAAGAAAATGTCTAAACAGAGCCTCTTGCTAATAAAAGGAAGTTTGTTTACCTTAATCCCACTGACGAGACCAGTGGACACCAGCCTATCAGCGGGCGATGCAGCTTCCTTCTGCATGTCAACAGGTAGAGACAATGCCTGTGCTAGAGCCAATGCCGTCTCGGAAGAACTGGCACTGTCCCCAACGTGAATGGGCCGATCACCTCTCATGAGAGTAGGAGCCCACGTTTGGGGAAGCACCTGAAGAGGGGGCGATTGGGGCTGGCTGACGTTTGTGTCAGCTGGCACGTCAGAAGCGGACGGGTCTTCAGTCCTCGGGCGTTTGTCCCCTTGAGTGTCCCCAGCTTCGAGAGAGCTGTCCCTTTCGCTTCTCTGTCCTCTAGTGCGGCGAGAAGGTGGGGGGGGAGCGCCCGTGGATGCCACTCTATGAGCAGCACCACGTCCCCTTGAAGAGACAGAAAGAAGTGAACTGAGGTTGAGAGGCTCTCGCGCCATTGTACCTGAGTCCGGGGGAGAGCGGGAATAGCCTGACGAGGACGACTGGCTTGTAGAACCAAGGGGAACAGGTTGCTCGGTCACCTGCCCGGACCTGTTCTGACTTCTCCTTGACCTCCTAAGCACCACACGAGTGGTGGGAACACCTACAGGTATAGTCACTTCGCCTGGCTGTCCGGCAAGTGTTACCTCGGTTTGCAAGCTTGAACTTTGAGGTTGGGGAGCTGCAGAAGTAGAGGCGCCGCTTGTGCTCGGGTTAGCTAACCTCCTGTCTATGAAGCCTTTGTAGGCGGGGTCGTAGCCTAGTAATACGTGGGCGTCACGACCCCGACCATAGTTTTCAGATCCTGGCTCCCCTTTGTATTTAAGGATCATATTTATCTCTGCTGTTCGGACGTAGCTCGGCTCAACTCTTGGACGCTTGTTTGCGTTACTAGCTGCACGGCAGAGTGCGCAATAAGAGTTAGAAATTATGACAGAAAGTTAGGCAAGAACTACAAAGTGAAATGGAAAAAGGAGCATACGTGGGTAGCCCCATATGTGGGGACAGTGGAAGCCAACCACTTGGCCGTCTTCGCCTACTGGCTCGAATGCTCCAGTAACATAGAGAAAGTCGATCTCGTGATCGCGAGCATAGTCTGGTAGATTGAGCACGAGACGCTTCTCTGCTTTCCTAACTTTCAGGTAGAAGGTGTTATAGTCGGTGTTTAGCACGATGCTATACCACCACTGGATATCCCAAATCCCTAGTTGGGTCCCCAGTATCCTGTTCAAAGTTGCTACCCCCATCACTAATCTAAAGAAATTATTAGAGACTTGCATTGGTGTAAGTCGATACCAGTTCAGGACATGGCGAAGAAGGGGGTGGAGGGGAAATCTAACCCCCCCCCTCGACAATGGCTGCTATAGGGATACACATCCTATCCCATGTACCCCCGTCCCTGTCTGCGTCTAAAGGGGCGAGTTCAAGCCCCACATTGTCAGGAACGTCATACTTTATCCTAAAAGCCGCCATGGCTGACGGGGTTTCACAGAGTTTCCTAAATTTCCCCGCTTTAGGGCCGCTACTACCCTCATTTGCCATTTGAAATATGGAGAGGACTATGAAACGAATAAAAGGGGTACGAATAAATCCCTAAAACAGATCAATAAGGAGGAACGAAGAACCTTACGGGCAGAACTACGGCGGTGTCTGAGGTTGCAGACGGCGGCGATGGCGATTCGAGTCGCTTGAGCAGAAAGAGACGAGAGGAGGATTTGAAAAAGTGAGCCCAAATGAAACCCTTTTTCGGAGGTTTAAGGGCTGGAGACGGAGACGAAACGTCTCTCTCCACGCCGTTACAGGATAAAGTAACGGAAAGCGGAGATTACGCTAACGACGTTTGAAAAACGTCAGTTCAAAATTAAATGCAAGGCGTACGAGATACGCCACGTGGACTTATTACCCCGAGACGGTATAATGACAGAGCCGCCAAGAATATCGAAGGGCAGTAAGCGTGATGACTGCCCGGGGTTGGACGAATATGGTCCAGAACTGTTGTTTCTTAAAAGCCCCACCCATTGCCCCCGAACAGCGACAAACGGATGGGGCTGGGGAGCAATTGTAGAGAGGTATTCCCGAACAGGTAAGATTAGTCGCCGAACACGTGATGTGTTAGGGACACGTGGCAGACATGATAAGTTTATTGCCGGGCAGTGCGATGAGCGGCGATCTGGGCCAGTGACATGTGAAGGCATCGGTCCAGACAGTCTGTTCGGCTGATAAAGTCAAAAGACATGTGAAGTCATTTGACCGGACATAACTACATGGACCAATTACATGTGGGGTCATTGGTCCAAGAGGACTGTTCGGCATTGAGTTAGCCGAACAGTAGGAGAAGTTGCCCTAAATGATGTCGCGGCAAGAATGTTTCAGAATGGTAGTATTCCATAAAAGGATAAGATCCCGAGTAAATAGGATCGACGCAAGAGACCCAACGTAAGTAGGGTGTTCGGATAATTGTGGGAAAGAGTTCCATAATGGTTAGGTGATTATACCGATAAGGGAACGAGAATCCATGAGGTACTAGGTTTCCTATACGAGGTAGGGATCCTAGGGCAACAGGGATGCTTGGGCAGCAAGCATCCACGAATCTATAAATATGAGGTAAACCTGGAGGTAAAAGGTACGCAATATTTGGCCATCTCTT
>BPLS01021262.1:0-13098 GCA_019656275.1 Rhododendron kiyosumense | reverse complement strand
ATGCATCAGCTTTAAATTCTTTAGGTTCCCTATTTCTGGAGGGATTGTGCCGCAGAGTTGATTTGAATTGAGATCCAAATAAGAAATAGCACTCAAGTTCCCAATAGATGAAGGGATTGGACCTCTTGTACTAGTATTGAATAAGTCGAGGCTTACTAATTGGGTGAGGTTTCCTAGGGTAGGAGGCAGAGCACCTTGAAGATGATAGTTGGAAGAAAGGTCAAGGTGGATGAGCTTTGAGAGAGTACTAATTTCAACCGGAATTCCCCCGGTGAAGTCAGAGTGACTGAGATCAAGATATATAAGATTTGGCAAGGAAGACCAATTCATGTTTGCGAGCTCTCGATTGAAATTGTAATAGAAGGAACTAGCGTTTATACCAGTGACACTTCCTGCGGCATTGCAAGTGATGCCTGACAAGTCGCAATGATTTGTCCCAGAAAAGTTTCCCCACCAACCACTATTAAGCAGAGCTTTCGTCTCCACTGAAGATAAAGCTTTTGCCGATGTTGAAGCTAAAAATAAAGCTGCCATGCTTATAGCTAGGAGCATAACAGAATAAACAGAAGAGGATATGCTATTATTACTCATAGTTTAAAGTATGTGTTTTTTATCAGCAAAGTTATTGAGAATTGGATGTAGAGAACAATGCTCAAGAGACCTTTTTAAAATAGTTTTTGGGTTGACTTGTTGACCTGGGCAGTAGGAGTGAAGCTAGCCAGAGTTTCTCTCACTTTTCCAGGGGAATTGAAAATGTAAAAAAAAAATTAATCGAAACTCATAATTTTTTTACAAAGACAAAAATAAGTTAAAAATTATGCATTTCGATAAAAAAAAATTTAACTTTTTCGATTCCTCTCATTGAGACAAATCATTAAGTCATAAAAATTTGACGCAAAACAAACAAATGCAAAAACAATAATTGAATAAAGATGAAAAAAAAAAAGTTACGTTTCTTCTTCATCCAAAACAGGAACTATATATTACTCTCGAAACCTTTGCAAACACTGCAAATCGTTAATGGAATTCAAAAAGTATGTAACAGATGATGGAATCGAACAAATAATGCTGTATTCATGAGGCTACAACACTAGTTTACTTCAAAGTCATCTGGAAATTAAAATGATCGTCGTGTTATTATTTGATTGATAGTGTACTATGATTAACAATTGGGTTACTCCTGATTCCACAATCATGATCCTCATACCCTTCGTAGTGTAGAACTTGCAAAGAAGAATATGTCGGCAAAAATTAGTTTGATCGAGACAGGTGCTAATAAGTTGCGCTTTGTAGGCGCGTTTCGAATGACTGTTAATTTGGTGTATCGCTTACAAGGTATGATCGTGTCGTTTCCATATCAAAAATAATTAATAAACAAAATAATTACTACTACATAAAAGATAGCGGTAAGTACTCCAAGTTTTGTCCTCAGGGATTAAAAGGCAAAATTACGATTATTCTAATTAATTTCTAACTTAGTTCAGAAAGAGATTTGATTGTTTGATTTCTAAAATATTTAAAGCTGAATAAAAATAAGCAATAAAAAGTGAGAGAGAGTTTATGAAAGAAAAGATCCAGGGTTTCGAATCCACTCAACCTGTTATAACAATATTTGTTTGGCCCAACTCTTAATTAAAGAGACCAATAAACAATTACTCTTGGCCCACCAAGACATGGGTAATTGTAATGGTTCCAACCAATTTCAATTCTAATAGCACATGTCCTACGGCCCACACTTATTTCGGCCGACAAACTGCCATGGTTTGTCACTTAGACTTTGTTTGTCCAGTTTTATTCCATTAAACTTCCAAATACCTACAACACGAAAACTAAGCATTAAGTTTCGGAGTAACAATATACCCGGTGCATAGCAATTGGTGGGGGCGAATACTATTTTCAAAAATTGATATTTTAACCTGACTCGAAATGAATTCCGTCAGGTTGTTCAAGTTCTAGAACGCTCCAGATATTGCACCAACAGGTTCGAAAGCCATTTGAAAGAGGGAACGATACAGCAATACCCATGGATCCATGTGTAGGCCTAGATTACAGTCTAGAATGTCCCAACATGAAGACTATAGGCATGAATAGCCCCCCTCCAACGCATTCCAAGTGACAATACCTACTTCTTTTATGAAATTTTAAAAAAGGTGGAGGGGTTGGGTGGAGTTAACTTTAAGTCATGTGAAGTACGTGACTTGTAAATATATTAAAAACCCATAATTGGATAGTCCCAACATGAAGACTATAGGCCTAGATTACAGTCTAGAATGTCTTAGGCTTTTAAAAAATTTAAAGCAGTCCAATGAATTCCCATTATGTGCTATTGAATTTCAAAGTAGAGCAATGTTAGATATACATAACCAAGGGAAATTTAAGTAGAGAAAGGTCAGTGTGTGATTCAAATTCATTTAGAAAGATCCATGTGTATCTCAAAATTATTATGGAGGAGATTTATATTTGGGTAATTCGAGACAGGTGCGAACAAGTCGCACTTCGTAGGCGCATTTCGAATGACTGTTTGATAGAGTACCACCATTGATTGCGGTCTCTTGATGTCGTGTGTGTGTGGACTGCGAATGTGTACAGAAAGTCATAAGGAAAGTGAGCTTTACATATAGGACCACACATATATATACGCGGTATTTATGAGAGAGACTTACTAGCTCAAGTACTAGTTCATTAACCAATCTTAAATCACTGATACGTACTAACAAAAAGCACGACCATAGCTATACTCTTTGTTCCCACTATAACCGAAAATTTCCACCGTTAACATAACCACAACAAAGATACAAAGCAGAGTTGATTTGTACCATAAGTATCATGAAAATTTTGTTGGATGATTCCATATTTGTAAGAGCAACATTACAGCTTTAAAAGAACCGCTGACAAGGATTAGCACCGTCTGCTTTTTCTAAGTACGCAATCAAATATATTGAGATTGCTGACTGAGAAAACTACGCAAGCACAAGAAGCACCAAAACATGTTAGTATTGTTGGATCACTTTTCTACCATCTCTCCAATACATAGCTGCGATTTAATTGCAAGCATACAAAAATATAGTGTTGCTTAAGGTTATTAAATGTAGTTAAGTATGTGTGTATGTATTCTCATCTCCATTGACCACATTTTAACAACACCACAAGGCAGTATTTGTTTCATCCGATTTTTTTTTTGTCAAATGAAACCAAGCTTCATTTTTGGAGTCCCCTTGGGCAATCGGTCTTCCCTAGGAAATCTCGCCCAAGGACACAGAGGCCAAGGACCATGCCCACACCCTAGCACTCTTAGCTCCATTAAGCAAGTTTCTGGTTTTACACCGCTCCAACTTGCTCCAAACCCTATGAATATCAATCACATATAGTACTCGCCACAACTCTCCGAGAATTCCCACATTTAGATGAATATGGGACACAAGCGAACCACAGAGCAATTAAATTATACATGGGGTACAAGCCTAGTGTATTTAGACCAGGAAAACAAAGGAAGAGCCAAAAATTAATGAACATCCAACTGTTGAACAGAATGTCGTCCTGGTACTCCATATAAATTGCTAAAAATGTATTCTTTCTAGCTAATTAATGTGGGCTTCTTTTTCTTAAGTTATGTTTGACATCTGACGATAGATTGGATACATAACCACCTGCCTTACCCAAGTCATATTTAAAGGACAAGGGAACTACGGAGAAAATTGAAGAGTCAATATAGCACGAGCAATCTGATTAATGTTCCAGGATCACGCTTTGCTAAACATGATATCATCCTTGTGAATAAGCAAATAATCAATCAATGGAGAACCCACCTTGGCACGGATGAAGATTGTTCGACCTTTACATGTCCGATTTGAGGAAATATTGCACGGAGGGCAGCAAATTTGGTTGAATGCCATTTTTAAAAATGGAACGAGGACCCGTAGATAGAAATAGCAATACATATGAGTAGAGCTCAAAACTCCGTCAAGGGATTCCCCATCCATCTTCAGAGACATCAAAATCACTAAAGCATCTAAATACTTAGCAAATTGAAGTAAACGAGAAAATTGTCCACTAATCTGCAAGTCATCATCTAGCTCAACTAGTTCATGAACAAACCTCAAACCCACGATGGTAATAAAAACGTGACCATAATTATATTTTTTATTCAGTTGTTGCCTTGACCAACAAAAATTGCCACCCATAACATAAGCAAAACAGATGCCAATCAAAAAAAAAAACAAAAACAAAACATAAGCAAAACAGATACAAAGAAGAACTTGAATTGAACCATTATATTTGGGTAATGATTTTCACATTCCTCTATTTGATAATTGCACCACTTTTTTTTGTATTGTAGTGAAAAAATGCACATAAAAGCTTCACAAAAAGAAAAAAATGAAGCGTCATTATAAAAAAAAAAAAAAAAATTGAGATTGCTTATGAGAAAACTATGCAAGTGCAAGAAAAGGAGAATTGCAAAACATGTCAATATGCTCTCAAATTACGTGGAATTCAGATTCAGCAGTTGTAATTAAGCAAGTGATGGTGATAATTAAAAAAAAGAAATCAAAACATTATTTAAAGCATAACAGCTGTAACCGAAACAAGAAGGATAGGGAAAAACTATAATCGCGGGATGCATGGCTGTCTATCTACATTGGAAAAATAAAGTATTCTCAAACCAAAAAGGTTGATCTGTTATCATAGTTTATTACATGACAATCAATTGTCATATATTTGTTTGACATGCACTTGCCTCAAATTACAGGAATGAAAAGGAAACAACATGTTAAAATCTGTATTGGCTTGGGCTGAGACAAAGGACATATCAAGGAAACCACATGCTTCTGAAAGGTTGACGATAGTGCTCTACACGCGCCCATAGACGAGAGTCTTCAATAAATGTTCAAACGGTTGATAGATTTTTGGTACAATGATTTACATGGCTGACCCAAATGACAGAAATAGCCTCATGGATCTGTTCCACGGGTTTGACCATCCAATTCACTTTGTTGAATCAGTTCCGAACAATTTTGGCTCTAGTCTTGCTAGGATTTCGGGTTGGTGTTGTGCAGTGAGATACGCAATATTGTGTTGCATACTTTTGAGTCATTAAATGCACGATCTGAATGATCGGATCTTATCTCGGTAACCAACGATCGAAAGTTGTTCATTGCCGATATGAGATCCGAGCTGTCGGATACATAATCCAACGGCTTAGAGGTGCACAGTACCGTACTGCGCACACCACTGCACAACACTATCTCCCAATTTGTCTTGTGAGCATATTTTTTAGCAATTTTTTTTTCTGCATTTCAAGTTAGATTTAAGTTGATTTTTTTTAGATTAATTACTCTTCTTGGCGAGAGATGTTTAAAGATTAACGAAAAAAACAATAGAAATTCCAACCCGAAAACTCTGTAGTGAGCAAAGTCAATATAGGTTTATAGTGAACATTTCAGTCGTCTATCTTAGTAATTAACGGTTCGAATTTAAACTAACTCTTCTAAGGAAGAGTTATTCTTTTCTGTGTAAGAATTGTTATTTTATCGTTGAGGTAAATGGTTATTTATAAGGGTGAAATTTTTTCAAAAAAATCAAACCAAACCGAATCTTGTGGTCTAGTTTTTGCATTTGTTGATTTTTTGTCAAATTTTATGCACTATTAATTTGTAAGAGACTGAAAAAGTAATAAAATTCCCATAGGAAATTCAAGAAGAAAGGATAGTATTCAACGACCTTTTAAAAAAAAAATTATGCATCAGTAGAAGGATAACGCTCAATGATATCTCTCGTGTTTGATTCTTAAAACCCATAGCAGGTTTAAGAAAAAAAATAACTCCCTCTGCCCCTTATTTATGGTCGAATATTTCATTTTGGGCTGTTCCTTAATAAATGTCCATTTTGTAAGTTAATGGGTAAAAGTTGGTACATTGTCTATTTTGTCCTTAAAAGTAGATTCTATTTTGAAAAGTAAGTGAGTAAAAGTGTAATGATAATAGGTAAGTAGGGAAAGTGGAAAAAAAAAGTTGATGTGAAAGATATAATGATGATATCTTTTTAATAAGTTGGAGTTACGAAGTAGGACATTTAAAAAGGAACGGAGGGAGTACAATTACTGGAAAAAAAATGTGTTTAGAGGGGAAAAAATTGATATACATTAGCTGTTCCAGGTTTTAAAAAAGTGGATTTTAGAAAAGAAAGTAAATTTCAAGGTCAAAAATCATATATTTACGCAAATAATTTTTCTACTAATATAGATCTTGTTTGATAGGTCTCATTGAGATCTTTTAAACGGCACAAAAAAAATCAAAAAATTATTTTTCATTTTCATTATATTTGAGTTTGAAATTTGGAAAAAATGAACTTTTTGAAAAGGAAGGGAAAATGGAACGGGGTCTGAACTCTAACCTCATATGAAGAGAAAGGGTGTTCCAACTAAAAAAAAGGAAGGTTTTTGGAAAAAGAAAATAATTTCAAACTCAAATATAATAAAAATAAAAAATAATTTTTTAATTTTTTTTGCACCGTTTAAAAGATTTTAATAAGATCTATTAAATAAGATCCATATTTGTAGAAAATTATTTACATCAACACATGATTTTTGACCTTAAAATTACCTTATTTTTTTCAAAACTTTCCTTTTGTTGTAGTTGGAACACCACCTACCCACCCAAGAATTATCACTATGTTTTCGGTTATTATTTTGGTCTTTCCACTAGTATCTTTTGCTTTTAATGTGTATCTGATTGTAAAAAGGTTAAATCTAGAAGTGTAGAGAGGTCATTGACTGAGAAAGAGAGTGAAAAAGGACTACTTGGAAAGAAGCGAAAGTGACAGTTTGTGCAGGCACGTATTTTCTGCATTTAGGGAAGGAAAACTTGCATTGATGCACGAGAAAGAGAATCTTAGCATACGCCCACTGAGCGGATAATAGAAGAACCCGATTGATATTGTTTTGTTTACTTTTTCGAATTATTAATTACCAGTATTGGACACCGTACGATAGCTACGACGACTATACGGTAACAACTATGGCGGTTGGAATGATGATGGTGACAATGAATTGTTTTCTGAGGTTATTTTTTATTTCCCTTGTTTTCTGGCGTTATTTATTTAGGGCATGTTTGGATGGAGTAAAAGGGAGGGGAAAATTAAGATGGAGTATATGAGAGGGGTCCACCTTTTTTCCCCCCGTTTGGCATTCCAATTTTTCCTCCGCATGACATTCCAATTCCCCCCCCCCCCCCCCCCCGCCACCATTATTTCTTACCCCCTTTTAGTTTTCCTCAGTTCTAGGAATTCTACAGTACTCCCTCCGTCCCATATTGTTTGAACTTTTTCGATATATGTGTCAGTTTTCAATCGCTTGTATCTTCCAACATAAATCTCCAACAATATGTAATATGGATCTTATTTGATAGTTCTCGATTAAATCTATAATACAAAATTATAAAAATTATAAAAAACATCATAAATTTGGAGATATAAGAGTTTAAAAAACGGTGCGAATATCGAAAAAGTCCAAACAATATGGGACGGATGAAGTATTAATTTTCGGCTCCTCTTGAGGATCCCAAAAACAATGGTGCTCATTAAAAAGTCTTAAAGCTAAAAATCCATTATGACCATCTAAGATAAAATGATCAAAAAAATAAGATTTTCGCACTAGTTCAAACAGATTGAAAATTAGAACACTTAATTTTTAACTATATTTTTTATAATATATAAACGGTATAAAAAATTAAGTGTTCCAAAGTGCAATCCGTTTGAATCGGTGGAAAGATTTTAATTTTTTGATCATTTTATTTTAAATGGTCATAATTAAATTTTAACTCTATGGCTTTCGTTGATTAGCCTTAAAAAAGTCGTAGAATCAAATATCCCTTAGAGCTAATTAACGAGAGTCATAGAATCAAAATTTAATGATGACCATTTATGATAAGATAATCAGAAAACTAAAATCTTTCCACCAATTCAAACGGATTGAAGTTTGGAACACTTAATTTTTTAACCATATTTTTTAATATATAAACTATATAAAGAGGTCGAAAAATTAAGTACTCCAAATTTAAATCTGTTTGAATCGGTGAAAAGATTTTAGTTTTCTGATCATTTTATCATAAATTGTCATAATTAAATTTTGACTCTATAGCTCCCGTTGATTAGCCCTAAAAAATATTTGATTTTACGACTTTCTAAGGGCTAATCAATGAGAGTCCTAGAGTCTAAATTTAATCATGACCATTTAGGATAAATTGATCAGAAAACTAAAATCTTTATATCAATTCAAATGGATTGAAATTTAGAACATTTAATTTTTTTAAAAAAAAACCGAATTTTATAAAAAAAAATTGTTTAATAATAATACTAAATTCGTTAATTTGTTAGTAGAAATAAATATTACGGCTTAAATTGTGAAAGAATAATTAATTTGCAATTACATATAAAATGTAATACATAATAATTTAGGGACTGCAGAAGGGCAAAAGGGTCATTTAATAGTTTTTTTTTTATATCATCCACCCTCCTTATACCTCATGTTAATCCTCCATTCAAACGAAATATTATTTAATCCATATTTTCTAATACCTCATCCAAACAACTTACTATTTAATTCCCCCTCTATAAATATCACATCAATGTGGGTCATTTCTTATTAACTAATATCTCTACTATCTTATCTTCCTTATTAACTAATACCCCCAATTCTTTCCCCACGTCCAAACGGGCCCTTAGATTCTTGGTGCTTTGCTTGTAAATTTACTAAGGACGAAAACAATAAAGCTTAAAACTTACTGATTCGTCTCAACGAGATGAGTTGAAAAAGTAAAAAATTATTATCAAAACTCATAATTTTTTGAATAAAGATAAATCACTAATTCACAAAAGTTTAGCGTAAAATTATCAAATATGAAAAAATCTTGATTAAAGACAAAAAAAATTAGGCCATTTTGACCAGCCAAATCCAGATTTGTTTTATTTTAATTCTTTCAAAAAGTCTGAGTGAGAGAGAGAGAGAGAGAGAGAGAGAGAGAGAGAGAGAGAGAGAGAGAGAGAGAGAGAATTTGTAAGGGAAACTAATTGAAGTGAATAAAGAAGACCGAATTTGGTCCGGTACAGGAAGTGATTAACTTTTGTGCGGGAATGGATATTTTAGCTGTAACCCATATTGAACCCATTTTTAACCCATCTTAACTCATATAAATGTGTTTAGATGGGTTGAACCCATATCAACTGATTATACAATATGAGTGGATTGGATTGGATTAGATTATAAGTGGGCGGATTTGGACGGATTAAAAAACGTGAATTGAGATTGCCACCTCTAAAATCCATGTTCTATTTTCATTATGGACCATAAACAAGAAGAGGAAGTTTTGGCTTTTCGGTAAAAATCATATGGACAACCATTTGGAGACCCATTTTGGATTTGACAGTTGAGACTCTCGATACGTTTTTATGACAAGTTGAGAAATGTTACTAAGCAAAGACAATGAGGGATTTTGCCAACGAGATTATTGTCGGGGAGATCTAACTAGCTGCCTTGGTATATGCCCACTAAGCAAATTTTCAGAGAGGTCAAAATACTTCAGGTTCTTCAATTTGCAAATACAATCTGGGATATGACCTGTGAGGAGATTATTATTGAGGTCCAAGTTAGTTAAACATTTAGAAGTCCCTAAATCTCGAGGAATTGAACCATTGAGTTGATTTGATTGGAGACACAAACAGGTAAGAGCACTTAATTTTCTAATAGATGAAGGGATTGGACCATCAAGGTTGTTGAGTGAAGTATCCAACTCAACCAACCAAATTCTCAAGCTCACCTATTTCACGAGGCATGGGACCCCTAAGTTGATTTGAACGGATAAACAACATGGCTATCCCCGACAAATAACAAATAGATGAAGGGATTGGACCTCGAAGGAGGTTGAAACTCAAAGAGCAAAGTTCACTTTGACCCCTTGTGGTTATCGTCATGTGCAGATACCCCCCTTATGATTCAAAACTAAGCACATAACCTACCTGTGATTTTGAAAATGTGCGGATAGACCCCCTACCGTCATGTTTTTCATCCATATTAACGGACAAAGCATTAAAATACCGATATACCCTCATCATGTCCCTTGATTCTTCTTTTTTTATAAATCTAATCTCACTATCCCTTATACCAAAAATTAAATCCAAACCGTTGATATTGTAAATTTTGACGAGTACTACATCTATGCCAAATTCAAGTCAATCAAAAAATGAAAAACCCATGATCGAATCAATTTTGTTATGAAATTAAAATTTCAAACTTGAATTTACTAAAAATTATATCACAGGGTTATTGATACCTGATCGAGATGATTTTTTATAAAAATACTCTATTCTTTATTTAATACATCATGAACGACTCAAATTATATTCTAGAGGTGTGTGAGATACACCTCCATTAATATAGATGAAAAACATTACGGCAGGGGGTCTATCAGCACATTTTCAAAACCACAGGTAGGTTATGTGCTCAGTTTTGAATCACGAGGGGGATATCCACATATAGCGATAACCACAGGGGGTGAAAGTAGACTTTGCTCAAACTCAAATCTAATAGGTTTCCCATTTCTGGAGAGAGAGAGCCGTTCAGTTTATTTGAATTGAAATATAAATGGGTTAGACTTCTCAAATTTCCAATAGATGAAGGGATTGGACCTGTGATACTAGTCCACGATACGTTGATAGGTGGATTAATTAGGTGAGGTTTCCCAGGATAGTAGGCAGAACACCTTGAAGAGCATGGTTGTGAGAAATGTCAAGGTGGGTGAGATTAGAGAGTACCAATTTCAACAGAAATTTCCCCAGTTAAGTAGGGAGAGTGACTGAGATCAAGATATTCAAGATTTGGCAAGGAAGACCAATTCATGTTTGCACGCCTACTGTTAAAATACAAGGTATGAACTTCCACCCGAGTGACACTTCCTGGCTGTCCAAGTCGCAATGATTTGTTGAAGAAAAGTTTCCCCACCATCTGCAATTAAGCAGAGCTTTCGCCTCTGCCGAAGATGAAAACGATGACGACGATGACGACGATGACGACGACGACGACGATGATGATGATGATAATTTTGCGGATGATGGAACTAAAAATATGCTAATACTAGCTGCCATGCTTATTGCTAGGAGCATAACTGATGTAGAACATGACGTGGAGGCCCAATTTCATGATCAGCTGGACCGAACCAAGCCCCGGAAGCCCAAACGATATTTAATTTCAGATTACCCACAATTTGGCAAAATTCGGCGTGCTCGGAATAGGCCCAAATTTGGTGCGCCGACTTATTTTCGCGCTCCGATCAATACTCATAACCTTAAGTTAATGATCAATGATGTTTTTCAGCCTACTACCTCCGTTTAGGCCTTCAATTGCGTTATTTTGCCGTTTTAAAAAAGACTTATTTCGTTAATAACTCTTAGACCGTAATTTCTTTTAAGTTGATTATTTTTGGGAAAGTTTTGTTTTTCTTTCCCGTTTTCAATTTTAGGAAAAGCCTCAAATTCTGAGACTTTTTATTTTCTAAGTTTATTTTTAGGTTTCTAGGGTTTCGGTCTACATAAGGGTTTGTAACCTAGACTTTATACATATTTTTATCAATAATATTGTGCGCAGAGATTCTCTTTTTCTTTCTTGTGTGCAAGATTTGTTCGTTGCGATAAGTTGTTTATCTCGTTTGAACTAATATGCTTACAAGTCTGTCGTGAATTCCGCTGCGTCAATAATAGAATAAACAGAAGAAAATACACTTTTAGTACTCATAGTTTAATGCAGGGGTGGTTATTGTAGCAGCAAAAAATCGAGTCCTGCTACTGGTACAGAAATCTGTGCACAGAGGCGGGTTCCACACAAATGATTCGAGCCGTTCATTAAATGCAAAATATTTTTTTAAGAGTCCTTGTAGAAAATTAGTTCAATCTAATACCTATAAGTACTCGATTCAATCATCTAAATTTTCATTCAGATTTCCGGATAATGAAAAGTTAGATATTAGATAACGCACCTATAGATATTGGATTGAGCTGATTTTTTACAGGAACCCTTGAAAAAATATTTTACAATTAATGAACGACTTGGATCATTTGTGTGGGACCTGTGATGGATCCCACAAAAAAAAATTGTGCACAATCTATGCATAGATTTCTATACGAGTAGCATTTTTGCAAAATATTGAGCATTGGATGCAGAGAACATAGCTCAAGAGGCTTTTCAAAAACCAGAATATCTCTCGCGGTCTTTAGTCTTCATCTCTGCGTATTCTTCACTTCCAAAATGTTGGACTCATTGACTTGAGCGACGAATTGCCAAGGCACAGAAGCGAGAGAGAGATAGAGAGAGAGTGTGATGACTTGCTATCAGTGAGTCAAGCAAGGGTCATTGGCTAGCTCTTTCCTTTGAAGTAATTGTGACGGTACGAATTTTCCTTCTACTGGCCTTCAATTCTAGTGTAACTGTCATCAAATGACCTAGGACTTTTCAATTTTTAAAGTCTCTCTCTTTTAAAATATAGTAATCGTACGCCCTTAAGAGAATACATTCAATGGTGTGATCAATCTACAATTATTCAAAAACGAGCCTACAACAAAGCATATACAACTGTGGAAAGTTTCAAGAATTGGATTCTTCTCTTCAATTCTAGGTCATACTACACTAAAATTAGAATCACAACAATGTAGAAATCGTTTTCTTCTTCAATTCCAAAGACTTGTCTCAAGTGTAGAGTAGGAATGAATTAACGAATTGAAAGCCTTGTCATAAAATTTTTCTGGGTCGACTTGTTTACCGGGCACTAGGAGTCAAGGAAGCTAGAGTCTCACTTCCCTTCCCATCTCACTTCGGTCTTCCTCTCTGATAAGGCCCAGATGTGTGGCTGGGGTGGTGGGTTGTGTGAGAGAGAGAGACACTGTTAGCGATGACTCTCTCAAGTAGCCTATGTAGACAATGGGGATGGCAATGGGTCGGTTTGGTCCAGGTTTAGCAATTATCATACCTGAATGCAAAGTGCTTATCTATACATAAATCCAAAACCAGATTGGTATGTTTTTTAGTGCACCAACACCAAACCGTCCGGCATTCACATT
>BPLS01021255.1:0-21558 GCA_019656275.1 Rhododendron kiyosumense | reverse complement strand
GAAAGAGTTCGAACATGGGGTTATAGCCGGAGCCGTAGCAGGAGCCGTAGCCGAAGCCGAAGCCGAAGTTGGAGCCGGAGCAGGAGCAGGAGCCGGAGCTGGTCCCGCAGCCGCAGCCCCAGACGCAGCTACAGCCGAAGCCGTAGCAGAAGCCGCAGCTATGAAAGACGTGAGAGGAGGCCCCCCCGCAAGTCAAAATTTGATCAGATGGAACCCTCAGTCTCAGAATTTGGGGCAGCTCCTCCTGAAGCATCCAAGATGTCTGCCATGTCCCCAGGAGGCACAAAAGGCGATGCATTTTCTGGCGGCGAGCCTTCGTCCCAGTTACCAATTATTGAGAATGTTGAGACAGGACGCCCAGAGGCTGTGGCTGCTGACCTAGGCAACAATCCAGTTGCTGAATCTTAAGGTACAACGCAGAAGGAATTTTGTTTCATTCGGATTATAACCATTTTAGTTCATCTAGTCGTTCAGTTAACTAACTTTTCTGATGACAGGTGTTGGGATGCCTAGGTGAGATGATTGATGGTGTTGCAGGAGATGAACTGCACCCATGGGACAACTGTTATTTTTGCTTAGCGCATTTCTTTCTTTTTCGTTGACAGGGTAGATTTTTTCTTTTTCCTGTATCGTCTTGTTGATTGGAATTTTAAGTGATGGGCGGTTGTTCTATATTGTTATTCAAGGTAGTGTGTTGTTATGACATTTTACTTGGAAATTTTGATTTGTGGACTTGCTATTATTCGAAATAGAATTACTACCTTGAAACTTGGTTGGCTTGATTCTTGTTTTCCCTTTTTCACATCAAAGCATATAAAATCTGATGATGATTGTGAAGAAGCTCTTAAGCTGATCAAATTCTACGTTGACCCCGTTATTGAGGGTTGATAGATGATGATGCTTTGATTTGAAAGTGAGGGACAACTAATAAAAGAGAACAAAGCTAAAGTGAGAAGAAAGCAAAGAAATTGATTTCTTATTGCGATTCCTTCTTTCTCCTCCATTAGATATGTATTTTTTTTTGTTTTCTGGATGCTATTCTTTTGAGTGCCGTGGGAAGCTGTCTGATTCTATTCACAAGTCAAGATAAAGGCACAGGTAAATTATTCTACCAACACCTGAGTCTCTATTGTTCTTCTGTGATATACCATATTTACCATTTTGATTAACCACTCCACGGATGTGGGATTGGATTTTAAATTTTACTAGTACAAGATTGAAGAAGACACTAGTCGAGGATGGATTTTACTCTAATTAATTCAAGGTGGAAATCTCTCATGATGTTCTATCCTTTATTATCTTTGAGGGAAACATATAATATGGATAATCCATTCTTATGCTTGGAGAATTCACAAAAGTGAAAACCGTTGTGAGGCCAGAACTGTTGGACTTCGCTTAGTCTCTAAAATCAAAGGTCCTAACCATTATAGTACCACGATGAACAAGTTCGGGGTATTACTTACCCCGAACTTGATGGGATTATCATAGTTGATGTGATTATCTATCAATTAGAGAAATTATAGTTCAATCATAGTTCAAGACAATGACTTATTGTAAGATTATAACGTCCAAACAACAATTTGAATAATCATTGTAAATTTTTTTATTATTATTAGTGTACCATCAAAAGAAAAATATTAGTAATGCACTTTCAACAAATGCGGTGAAAGATGACTTAACCAATCCTTATTCACATTGGGTAGGAAAAAAATAGATAGAGGCCCATGTACGAAGCAAAAAGGAATGGATTATGAAACTTTCAAAAAGGAGTATATATTATCGCAAGTATATTTGGCTTTACTAATTTTATTTAATGTATAATCTTTAGTTCATATCGGTCAACAATTTTGATTGATGAAAACTACTACTCGTACAAATCAACCGAAGCAGGCTTTAAAAATTCAAAAAAGTCATTAAAAATATAAAGGGCCTAATAAATTGACAACATCAATAAAGTATCCCGAGAAAAAAGTTTGTGAAAAGTACAGATGCACCTTGTTTAACATCTACTACTACTATATCGGTAGAAATTTAGCATCGCTCCCTTTGATGCACGGGAGTCATAAACCAAACGAAGTTGAAGAAATTAAATGAAATGAAGTTGTATATGTTCCACTAAGATTTATTTTTTTAAGTACTTATTTTTCGTTTTACGAGACAGGTTATTCTATCGCAATACATCACTTTTAATTCAAAAAATAATAATTTTTTTCTTAGTGGAACGAAGATGTCATGAAGGTGGTAAATAGAAACCAATCAAACCATTTTGAGAAGAATGCATAAGACTTGTTTTTGGAAATTCTTTGGAACAACTCAATTTTGGAAGAATATGGTTTATCTGCAATTTGCAGTCTAAGCGATCGTACTCATCAATACTATATTATCGGTAAAATACTACTTACCAGTATTATATATTTCAACAAATCTATATCATTAATTATCGATATAAACAACTGAGATCAATTGTAAAGACTTTTTTGCCGTCTAATTATTGAGAAGTCGGATCCTTTTAGGAACAAAAGTGACAACTACTTTTATAATCCCAAAATCAATTTTTAAAATGGCATATGAACTTTGTACCCAATGTCCCATAAATATATAAACTTTATTTTAATTCAAGCAACTTGGGGGTTGGTGCTAGCACCGTGCTGTCTCGGGCGAGCGGGGTCTGTTCCGGTCTCGCTCTGATAATCGAAAACGCTCACTTCATAGAGCTTGTTGAGTATAACAACTATGGAAAAGATCAACTTGATTGGATATCATTGAGCATTTGATCGGAACACATATAACTTGACAATAATAAATTCCAGTGGATTTGATCTACTGTTTCAGATCTATTTGTTCGAGATAAAAATATTTCGATTAGGCACATAGTTATTCTATTCAACGAGCTCTACGAAGTGAACGTTTCCGATAATCAGAGCGAGACCGGAGCAGACCCCGCTCGGGTGAGATAGTACGGTGCTGTCCTTTTGAGAGACAACACCAACCCCCAGTACTTGTGGAACATTGAAAATTTTCATTTTGTTCCATTCTGGAAACCTCCTCTAAAAAATGAAGTTTTAATTTGACAAGGTCGCGACACGTGTACTTTATTGGGGAACAATCGCTGTCCGAATGTGGGTAAATTCGGGAAATTCACGTAAAAGTACCACAAATTGCATATCTCGTGAGCGTCGCAGCGAATATCTCTCTCTCTGTCTCTCTCTCTCTCTCTCTCTCTCTCCGCGTCTCTCTTTTCTCTCTCATTTTTCCCACCAAGAAGGCCTGCTACTACTTTTCAAGAGTCTCTCTGTTTTCTCTCTCTAATGTCTACTTTGGCTTATTTGGGTTAGGGTTTCTTAGCCGTGTCCACTTTGACGAACGAGATGTTGCATAAAACCCTCCACTCTATGCAAAACCCTCCACTCTATCTCTAACTTCTCCTATTTTGATCTCAAAGGGCTTACTAGGTCAAGCATGGTTTGAATAACCTCTTTCTGGGTAATCCTCTCAATATTCCGATTTCACTTATTGGAGTATTTAGAAATGTTTCATACTTCATTTTACTGTTTTTTTACTTGAATTTCAAATGCGCTCATAATAGTTTTCAAATCATAATTAGTTTTTGGACAGATGCATGTAGTCTTTTATTTATTTATTTATACTTGTATACATAAGCCATGTATACCTATCTATGTAGTATAGTGACCTGACGTTTCTGGAGTGGTAGATGGTAATTGCTGTGAGCGGTATGTTATTCTTATTTGTTGTTAATAGATTGCTGAGTCCTAATTTCAAGTTTGTTGAGTAACTATGGGAGTTTTATGGGCTTTGCCTAGGGGTGTAAACGAGACGAGCTGAGCTTTGTCAAGCTCAAGCTCGGGCTCGTTAAGGAGCCTTAACGAGCTGAGCTTAGTTATTTATTAAACGAGCCTCTTTGATCGAGCCGAGCTTTTGTCGAATGAGCCGAGCCGAGCTTGAGCTCGAGCTTGTTTACTAAACGAGCCCAGCCTAGCGGAGCTCGCAAGCCGCTCGATTCGTTTACTGTCTTTGCCCCAGCTTTAATCGGGCTCCTTGCTTGTGGACGGTTGGGTTGGTTCCGCAAGATTAGTCGATATGCCCGTAAGGTGGCCTAGGACACCTGAGTTTTCGAAAAGGAAAAAAAAAAAAAAAGACTATCGGAGTTCTAGGTCGTTGCGCCATTTCAGCCGGGAAATCATAGTTTGGTTTATGCTATTGAGACTTCATCTATCGTTTGCAGGCTAAGAAGTTTGAGTGTTAGACATTTGAGTGATATGCTTGATACCGGGGGATAAGTTTGCCCGGATTTTTGTTTCCTTTCTGATTCTTGTAGGCAGGATTATCTGACAAGATGTTGTCTATTAGAACTTTTGAAGATATATGACATCGCATATCTTAATCCTTGGATATGTGAATGCTATACCCTCCTCTATCATATCATTTCCTTTCTCTCTTCGTCGCAACTTACTCGGGAGTGAAAACATTTGGAACCTAATCTGGTTCCAATCATTTTCTTTTGATTGTTAGTTTCATGTAATTCTATGGATGATGGTTAATTAGGGAATGAAATTTGTTTACATTTTCAAATAGTTGCTTTCAAAGAATGAAGGCGGAGAATACCGTTAACAATTGTTTATTTTTTGGAGCATTTTCTGGAACTTGCCTGAGGGGTTTTATGTATTTTTGGGTGGGGTTGATATTCTCCTTTGAAATAGTAGATATTCGGTGCTTATTCATTGTGTAAGCTTGTTTTTTCCCCCCTTTATGTGGTATTGGTAATTTGTATAATACATGTGAAACCACCTTATGGGTATCCTTTGGATGTGAATAAGCGTTTATCCTGGCATTTGAAAATGATGTTCCTCATGTTTTAGTTTGCTGTTATATGAATCGTCTTTGATTTTAATCTGGGCTAATGATATTGAGGATTGAGGAGAATTTCATGCAGTCAGCATTTCTCTGATGTGAAACTTTAACTTCAACTAATGATTATATATTTGGAGTTTTTTTTGCTTATACAATATCACCTCTGTTTGGCAGTGGTGGCAGTAGTGGAATGGGAATGTACAGAATTTCTGGTAGAAATAGAGAAGCATATCTGGTAATTCCTCAACAATTGTTTCTCTTTCAATTGCATCATTCCTTATTTTGAACTGTTTTGCCAAGTTTATGTTGTGTGTATCTGTGATACTTTGATGGTAGACTGTAATCACATCGAATACCTTGTCCTTTTAGATTCAAGGCACCGAGTCAAACCCTCGTTTAACAAGTCCACCTCTTGAATCATTTCCCACCATGTATAGCGAAGGAGGCCCCGAGTTTGTAGTTGAACCGGGCTTGTATTACCCTACTGCCACTAACTATGGGTATATCTGTACAGGTATATATGATACTCTATAATATTTTCGATTAGGATGATGATATATTATTTTTGTTGCCTTAATCATGTTTTACTTTAATGTGATGCATCAGGATTTGAATCACCCGGCTATTGGGATGACCACCATAGGTTTTTTGGTCTGGATGGTCAAGAAGTTCAGTACTCGGTTTGTATCTCTCTCTCTCTCTCTCTCTCTAGATTTTGATCATTTCATTTGCTGTATTTGTAAATGTTCGTTTTTTTCCTTCTTCAGGGTGCGGAAACTGAAAGTTTGCCATATGTATATTATTCACCTAGCTATGGATATGCAGAGTCTTCATATAACCCTTGCTACCCTTACATTCCTGGTGCTATGCTAGGAGTTGATGACCCATTTATAGGCTCACAACAGTATTACACCATCCCGTCTTATGAAATCCCCATGTATTCTCCTGCTTACTACCCCATGGTCTTTCAATCCGAGCCAGAGATCATCTCAAGTAATGGAGCAGCACCCTTAGACACCGGTTCCTTTAGTGAAAAAAGTGTTGATGGGCTAGGACTGAAGAATAAAGTGCCTTCCACACCTGCAAATTTACTAACAGTACCAAGGCCTGCTTCAAATCAGACACGTTCCTCTGCTAGGGTATCAGAAGGCCCTAAAGCTAATGTTGGACCAAGTAAGCTTCCTGCAGCACAGGGAGGCTTTATATCTGGTAGTTTTTCCAGCTCGCCATCGTCACACGTGCTCCAGGTACGGGAGTCCTATGTTCAGTTAAAATCGGGAAAATATTTTTTCTATATGATTAAGTTTAGAAGTTGTACTTCCATGTACTGTTGGGTATCAAGATTCATTCCAGAGGCCTGCGGTATGCTGGGCAGCGGACGCATTGTTGGATCATTAGTGACTTAGAGCATTGTAGTCTTGGTTTGTTGCTTCATTCAGGTTGACATTATTTTAAAGCCCCTCTAGTCAGATATATTACGTCCTTCAGGTGTACAATGGTTTTTTTTTTTTTTTCTGAACCATGTAGCACAACTGTTAAAATCATTTTCTTAGGGTTTTTCTCCAAATTTTGCATTTACAGGGTAGAGGTGCTCAAGCTGTAGATAACATTTCGCACGGGAAGACTTCATTCCAACGTGGCCAAATAAAAATGGCATTGTCTTCCAGTACTGGCTTGTCTAAATTCGGATCAATTGCTAATGGCCAGACTTCAATGGAAAAGAGTCGGTTCAAGTCCTACCATGGCAGAGTTTCCAATGACGTAAATGGAAGTCCAGATGGATCGACTGAACAAAATCGAGGTCCTAGAAGCAACCAATCCAAAAATCATTTCGCTGTCAAAGCCTACACAACCAGAGCTGGAGAGAGCGATGCACAAGGGAACATCATTATTTATACTGATCAACATAACAGGGATGATTTTCCAATAGATTACATGAACGCAAAGTTCTTTGTAATCAAATCATACAGTGAGGATGATGTGCACAAGGGTATTAAATACAGTGTTTGGTCATCGACCCCAAATGGAAACAAGAAGCTGCAGAGTGCATATGAAGATGCCTGTAGAATAGCTGCTGGAGAGAAAAGAGGCTGTCCTATCTTCCTGTTCTTTTCTGTAAGCCACATTCTATTAATTCTGTATTACTGTATTTCCTTCTGAACTATAGTATTCCACAAGCTTGCTTGTTAGACAGCAATCATCGTTTGAAAGATATTTGCATTTTAGTATTTCATTCACTTGCCTTTTCACTCTAGTAGGTCTTAAAGTAATTTTTTATTCTTATCTTCTGGATGCAGGTTAATGCAAGTGCCCAATTCTGCGGTGTTGCAGAGATGACTGGCCCCGTTAACTTCCACAAGGATATGGATTTCTGGCAGCAAGATAAATGGATTGGAAGCTTCCCTGTGAAGTGGCACTTTATAAAAGATGTGTCTAATCCCAACTTTCGGCACATCATTTTAGAGAACAATGAGAATAAGCCTGTAACTAATAGCAGAGATACACAAGAGGTATGCTTAGATTGATACCTGATATTTTTCACATTTCAATCATGCACCTTAACTCAGTCCTGCCTGTGAATCTGTATCCTTAAAGTTTCTTGTTTAATGTCATTGTTTTGTTTCTTGATTTTGGTGGAATGCATTTTGTTCAATACACAAACTTAGAGTTGTGTCAGATTATCAAGGTTGTTGAAAAATACAAAGAGAGAAAAATTGATACCAGAATAACATGGAGCGTGTCGGAAACTAGTACGTACAAAAGCACCAATTTAATAGATCAGTAAAGATCTTCAAAAGGTGTCCGAATTGATATTTTACTTCACCCAAGCAGCGACCTATTGCAGTCAGTTTTGCTTGGCTGCAGTTCTTTCCCCACCCACAGTGTGTGGGCAGTGAATTATCTGTGGATCCATTACAAGTCACGTTTGTAATGGTTTTGAGATGTCATGCCCAAGTTTTTGATGTTAGCTCCTTCAATTTGGCCAATACTCCTTATTGCCGTGGTCTTTGGCTTGAACTGAAAGTGTGTAGATTAGATATTCAAGAGGTTGTTAGATGGTCTACAGCCGGTCTATGGGTTCATTTTTCTCCTTTTCTGGTGTTTCTCTCTTTCTTTCTCACTATTTTCTCCTCGAATAACCAATTCGCATTTTGGCCTCCAAACGGGTTCTTGAAGCCATTTTCTCCACCGTGCATTCTGATGTTATTTGGTGTCCTTGTTTTTAGTTCTTATTTCAGATGGTATCAATATCTACATAATAAACAATGTGCTCATACTCTGCAATCCGCTTTGATCTTTTTGTTCACTTGGCAATTTTATGATATCAATGTCTACGAGGTAGCACATTTTGGCTCTGCTTGTAAAGCTTTTGACAATCCCTGTTTATGTGCAGATAAGGTATAAACAAGGTATCGAGATGCTTAAAATTTTCAAAAACTACAAATGGAAGACATCTTTACTTGACGATTTCATGTACTATGAAAATCGACAAAAGATCATGTGGGAGGAGAAAACTCGGTTACTGGTCAAAGGCTACGGAAGTTCATTCCTTATTCCTGCATTGGATTCCCCCCGGAAGCACAATTTTCTGTTTGACATGACTTCTGGAGAAGAGCAGAAAACTACCAAGCCTAGTGAACTTAATAGCTCGGATTCTGATTGCAGCAGCCTAAGTATTGCTAAGGGAAATTTTGAGCGCATTGTGGATGAACCAAAAGAGGATTATGTATCTTCAGTGAAGATTGGTTCACTCACAATCAACCCAAAAGAGGCTGTATCTAAAGCAGAAGCTGCACCTAATGTGGCTACAGTAGGAGATACCAAGGCTGTTGACACACTTACAGTCGGCTCGATGCCTGTCAGAGTCAACAATGGCAACTCATCTGGTTTCTTAACAGTTGGGACTATCCCAATCGATCCTCCTAGCGAAACTCATCGTTGATGATGGAATGGTATCTCAATGTTCGAATGCGTCGGTTCTTGTTCCTTACTAGTAAAAGAATGTGTACTCTTGTTAGGTCAAGTGTTTTACTCTCTCCGTTCAATTATTTAGTTCTTTCTTGAGAATCGTTTTGTTTTGTGACTCAGAAAACAAAAGTACTTTTTTGCATAATTTTTTTGACTTTTTTCGCACCAATTGGAAGACCTTTTAAATTGGTGTGACAAAGATCATAATGTTATGTACGGAAGTGCTTTTTATTTTGGTAATCAAAATGACATGGTTTCAAAAAAAGACTAAGATCATGGGACGGATAGAGTAATATATTTAGTTCCTCTATTTGTTTTTCCTTTTTACAGCCCTTCTTTGGGTTGGTTTGCTGTATGTTCAGCTGTTTCTAATGTCTTGTGTCTTTTTTTTTGTGGGGGATTATGGAGGTGTTTGGCTGATTTAACAGGAACACAGTATGTCAAAGCCTTTCCTTTCTCCCTTTTTCTACTTTCCTCCAATGTTTAAAGATACACATAGAGTACGATTTTCGTTTCCTTTTTCCTTTGCCTAGTGGAGTGGAGTATCAGTGAACTTACTCAGAAAAAAGCAAAGGCATTTGGTGCATTATTGGTACGGAGTGAGAGTGTTTATTGTAGACTCCTTTACCATGCAAAGGTGAACTCCAAGTCTAGCTCAAGCGATAAGGCCCCGTATGATAAAGCTCTTAGGAGATGGGATTGGATTACTAAGCCGAAGGTATTAACAATACTGCGTTTGGTTTCTAAAATTGGTTTGGATTCGTAGTTCGTTGGCATAACCAATCGGCCTTTAGGGGGTATTAGCAATACTCCATGGGATTTGGTATTCATAGTCCGAATACAACCTCTTCTCATTACTAATCTCTTCTCATTACTAATTTCTTCTATCAATCCAGTTCCATCATCTAATCCCATCTCAAACAAACATGATATTAATAATCTTATCATCTAATTCCATCCCAAACAAACGTACTTATTATCAATTCCTTCTCATTACTAATTCCAACTCTTTACGAATCCTAATCTTAATTCTATATCCTTACAAATCTCATCCATCTATCACTGTTATCAAACGGGGCCTAAGAATTGATGGACTTGGTTTATCTATGTACTCAGTGTCGGGAGTTCAAATCTTCCTTGCCTGCTAATCCATATGTTTGTTTTGTAGTAAGTGATAACTAGAGTTTAAGGACTTGATTAAGTTTTTAAGATACGGATTAATTATTATATATACGTACTGTACAATTCGAGTAGTCGATCTCAGCTACTATGAGCATGATTGTTCAAAAAAATAAAAAAACTCTAAATTTTGTTCAGGCAGTGGATGACTTAGAATATTATAATTGGACCAATGATTGTTAAGATTGCTACAGTGGATTATTGTTTTATTTTTTTAAAGTGCAGGTTCTAGGTTTTTTTTTGCCGGATGATAAAATGTTAGAGATTAATTGTTAATAATTACAACAGAAGTTGAGCACCTCCTCTACGAGTTGTCGTAGATTACTCAAACTCAGGACCTCTCTCCTTTTAAGAGGGAGAGTAAGAAACCAATCACAATAGGTGATAGGTTCTAGGGTTTTGTTTTGTTTTTTTTGTTGGCCAAAGGTTCTAGGTTTTTTTTTTTTTTTTATCCTTCCTAATATTGTATACATAGGTGGTGGTTAGAGGGAGAAGTTAGTGAATTAGTTCACAGGAAATTTAGAGACTATTCATAGTCACGATTCCACAAACCCCCCACAGTGAAACTCAAAATTTTGATCTCCCATAAAAAAGAGTCAGGAGTTACCAACTGGGCTACAACTCCATTGGTAAGGTTCTAGATTTTTTTTTTTTTTTGGTTCTGATCCGCAAGCTTCTAGGTTCACTCATGCAAATAAGTGATGGGTTGACCGTTTGACTACTGACCCACCATCTGGGTGGTAGTACAGTACTTGAAAGTGGGGAAGAAGTAATAAGAACCACAATTTTCCGAGCGGTAGGTAATAAAGAAGAACTATTGGGTTAAAAACAAGCCCAGTACCGGTTAAAATGCCGACTACAAACTACCAGGAGCACCGATAATTACCGCCGTGGAATGGCCCAATAATATGGCATGGAGTACATGCATGCATAAAGAGAAAATACCAGGCCGGTTCTACCTTTTATTTTCATAGCCGGCCGGGAAAACCCCCATACCTAAAAGCTTAGGGCCCAATATTATGGTTTTAGTTTCAATTTTCTAAAGAAACTTGTGTGTCATAATTTGCCATGTTTTATTTTTTGAAGAAACACAAACAGAAATTAACATATTTTGTTTGTAAACACACGTACACTCTAATTAATAGCTCAAATTTATAGTATCACTTTAATGGAGTAGATTGTTGTCACCTTTAACTTTGATGTTTTGTTTTACTCCTATCTCTTATTAAGGTTTGAACACTATTGTAGGTCTCATCATCCAATAAATAATCAAGAATAGAAAGTTTGGCATTTACTTTTTCACATGAAAATTTGGAACAAGGATAGATATGTCAAATGTGACCTCAATATTTGACAATTCGGTTGAGTTGTTTCATACGCGAATTCCACTTCATCGTGCTTCAGTTTTGCGTCATTGAGCTTACGTGCAACCTCATGGCAAAAATCGTAATCGTTCATTGCGTAGATTTGCAAAGCAAGCAAATAAACAATAAGTTGATCCAACATCACGAATTGTGCAAACAAATCACTTGTAGAAATTAAAAAAAATCACACTTTCAGCTGTAAGCATCTTTTGTACGATTCAGTTTGTGTTCCACAAATGCAACTTCTTTACTATTGATATTAGATTTAGTTAAAATCTTATGTGAATGACATTCTCCCGATTTCTAATGCCAATTTGCCACCGATAACCCAAAATCTAACCATATTGGAGGATACAAAATTGGACCCAAGTTCAATGTTATTCGGTTTGTATTTTGAGGATAATTAGTTGAGAGAGATAAATAGAAAAAATTTATAAGTAATCGTGCGCTAAAATTTTGAGACCCAAAACAAATAAGTGCTTCAGACTTCGTTTTTTCCGCCACATATTAGTGTAGTGCGGTAAAAAAGCTGCCGGGTCCAATGATAATGAATAAGTTTCACGCTTCAATTCAGTACACGATTACGTGGTACCCAACACTCTTCTACGACATAGTATTTCTGTAAATAAATGCACCATGTATTTCTGTGGGCATCCCAACGCCTGCACTATACATTTTCGTGGGACACCATTTGGCGCCGGTGTCTAAAAACACCAAATAATTTCTCCTCACGTATACGTGAGTACCGAAACACGTGACAAAGGCAGCATCACAAGGCCAGTAGAAGTGGAATCCGCCGTACTGTGCGACTCCTGTAATCTTCTTGTCCCCTTTCTCAGTTTTCTCCGAAAATCGAATTTAGCTACCGCCGGTCAAAAGTGTATCTCACGCGCCGCTCTAATCAGATTCGACTTCTGTTAGCTCCGCTTGCTGAGGTCACTGGCCTCAATTCTCCGATCAGTTACACCATCTCTCTCTCTCTCTCTCTCTCTCTCTCTCTCTCTCTATCTCAAGGTAAACATTTGTTTCTGTGTGAATTTTGTTGTTTGCTCAAGAAATTTCTTCTCTCGCCTTCTACCTCTACCTGTAGATGCATGAGCTCATATGATACATTCTTGTATGGAGATTTAGTTACTTGAATGTTCAATTTGATATGGTTTCAAAGAATTTATCCGATGCTCAGCTAATTTCTTCCGTTTGTGAATTACATTTGCTCGAAATTGATATAATTGCGCTTCCCTGCCCTTATTAGTTTCCTACACACACATGCACACATGAGCTGTGAAGTGAGACAATGTCATCATCTTCATTCTAACCAGCGAGGAAAAAGATAATATTGCCCTTACTTTTATCAGTGACTTTTTCCAAGTTTATGCCCAAGATGTGAAAAAACATGCTCTTTAAGTTTTTGAGACCACTGAGATGGTTGCATGATTGTTAGTGAGCACAACGATGGGGGTGGAGAGGGAAATACGGTTAAACCTGTGGGGAGATGATCAAAATGGCTGGAAATCCAATCAGAAAAAAGAGTTTGTGTCCCATTCAGTTTCGAATCATTGGATAACTGGGCAAGTTCAGTTCTAAGGCACCAAGTTTTCACATTGTTTAATAGCATCCCGTTGGGGCTTCAAAGCATCATGCATCTGATTAAGACCTTCAGATCCACCAAACAATGTGACACTATGAAATCACTTTTAGTCCCCTGTAAGCTTTAGACCCTGCCAAAATTTTCTCAATTTTCTGTAGCCAGTGCATTGCAGCAACCGTTGAGCAAGGTGTAGCCTTGTATCAATTTGCTGGACTCATCGCAAAGACCACTGCCTCCAAAGGCAATTCTCAGTGCCATCGCAGTAGAAATTAGAACTAGGAATCAATGGGCTTAGAGCTTTCCATTCACGAGGGACAGGCCAAGGAGTCTTGCAATCATGCCCACACCTGCTACAATTAGCATCAGTTGGTAAGTTTGGATCCATTGGAATGTACTAGTTATAAGGAATCGTTCATAGCCAGCCATAGAGAAAGGGGAAACCTGTAGTGGTCCTGTCGCTTTCCCTATTAGCCACTTTCTCTTCTCGGGATCAGGATTAAATGTCAAGGACTGCAAATCAGCAGATTTATCGTGCAAATTCTAGAAAGAACCCCACCAAATCATGGGGTCTGGATTGGTTGATGAAGGCTCAATCCAAACAAATGTATTTTATTTCCCCAATTTTTTGTTATGTGAAATGATTCCAAACAGTACGCACTCAGTATTTTAAACAAAGGCTGGAGTATTGTGAGCAGAAGGTGGAATCGTTAAATTTTTTGTTACCATTGGTAGGATTGCATCCATCTTCTATGGTGGTTTTCGGTTTTCCACTCACTGCCACAGATTAAGATGCTTTATCATAACATAAAATTGTAGCTTTCTTCATGCGTTCAGAACACCAAGTCTTTACTCAGAGTGTAGACACCCTATTCTGGACCATCTGGATCAGCATGTTTTCGGTCTTTTCGCTTATTATTATTGCCCCAATGATGATTAAACGGTCGAGAAGTCCCCCGAGGTCGAGGGAAGGTCGTGAGCTTTGTGTGTTGGACCCTCCTCTTTCAAACCATTTCAAACCCCTTCAAAACCCTTCAAATCCAGAGCCAAATAAACCTCAGCAGGCCACACCTGGCTTACGCCACCCTTTCCTTGGCGTGCGCCATCATTTTGCCACGTGTTGGACATCGACCGTTGACTGAGTTTGACCTGGCGCACGGCGGCTTAAAGGTGGCGTACGGAGGGTCAAGGCCGGTCAAATCACCGCTTTTCTATCACGTGCTCGAAGCCTTGTAACTGCCACAGTACACTGCAGGCCCCCTGATCATCCCTTTCTGCAGGGCCCGTCCCCCTCTCTCTCCTACACAAGCCATCACCTAGTCCCATGCATTTAATGCATGGGAGGCTACTCCCTTAACCCAACCAGCCCTTAACCCTACTGGCCAGGCCTGGTCTCAGTCCTCTCTCCCCCATAAATACCCCCCTTGCATTCATTTGCAAGGGGTTAACAACATTAACTCTCCAAGTCCCTTACCCTCTCCTTCATTCTTGCTCCCTCATTGCAAGAAGAGAGATAGAGAAGTCTTACACACCCCTCTCCACTCACCAGCCAATACATACCTTCCATCTTCAACCCTCAAAGCTCACTCCCTCTCTTCCATCTCTTGCACAAAAAGGTATACCACCTTTGTGGTGCTTTCTGTTTTCAGACCCTGAGGGGAACCAGAAAGGTTCTGGCTAGTAACTGATACTAGACCAGGCCTTCCTCTGGTAAAATAAATCAGTCGTGATGGACTATCTATGGCGCACGCCAACTATTCTATGCCGTACGCCAGCTCTGGCTGTATGAGCACAGTTGGCGTGGGGATCATGGAGAGTCTATTTAGTGCTCTTTTCCTTTATGTCATCACCATAGCATGCTAATAACCAGTTTATTGTTTTCTGTACTTTAGAGCTTTTGATGTAGCTTTCAATACTCGTACTGTCTTTACATTTTAAAGGCCTCTGGGTTACTTCTGGTCATGATCCAGAGCCCGGATGATGTAAAGCCAAGCACTGACTAATGAGCAAGGCTGGCGTACGGCCCCCTTGGGGTGGCGTACGGCATTCTTGACACAGGCCAGTGTGTGGCCCTTATATCACAGGTCCGTCCCGGCCTTTTATTTCTTCCCCACTCTGTTTATGGGGTTCTTGGTGCCTTTTCTTGGCTTTTAGCCATTTCCTCTTACCCACCTGCCTGTAATATGTACTTAAAATCATATACTGAACTGCGTGGTTTGTCCTGGGTGTGCGCTGGTCCATTCCAGAGCCCAGAGGGTTGAGAGCAAGAGCCGCGAGAGATCAGAGAGGTAGTGTACGCCAGCCCGAAGGTGGCGTGCGCAGGGTGTGTTGGCGTGCTACGATTCTGTCGTGGCGTGCCAGCACGTCGCCTGCTCACGCACCCTGAGAGCAGCGTACATCATCTTACCGGACTCTTCACAGTGCTTGTCCTCAATCTATGCTCCTATGTTTAATTCAATTCAAGCAAGCAAACCATCATCCATAAGCATTTTATCATATAACTGCAAGCTGTTACAGTCTTCATCCCCATTAACTGTTCCCCCGCCCTAACTGGCTAAAAATGATCAAATGAGAGAAAAATGCAAACGTTTTACAAAATGCCCGAGTAGAGACCGATCTCCGGATTGGGCGAGAGGGGGTGCCATAAAACCCTTCCCCTCTCGTAACCTGGCTCCCGAACCTCAGATATCGAAGGTGACGACGGACCAGTCTACGCCTTTCTCAAATCAAATCAAACCTTTTTAAAATCAAATCAAAAACGTAGCAAACGTTCTCGAGTTCGGTTCCTTGGGTGCCTCACCGCTAAAACCCGAGTGGCGACTCTGAATCGAAGCGTTTCGCCGCGCTGTTTTCCAAAGAGGGCCGCAAACCAAAATCGGGCGATTTTCGGGGGCGCGTGCCCACAGTGGCGACTCTGCTGGGGACAATTGCATTAATCCATATTTGGCGATCAATACATGAGAGAACAATTTTCAAAAGCTTGTCAAAACAGTACGCTCCGCGCTGCTGAAGAACGGAATGGTAACGTAACAGGATCTCAGCATCCGACCAATCCGAACTGGGGCTTTTACTATTGTTCACTTGTGTAGTTTTCTCCAAGTATTGATTAATGAAAGTGAGCCAAGCTCAAAAGGCATTTTCGAAATCTTGCATTTCTCTCTCGTTCTAAATCATTCTTCGGCACCTTTCCATTTGCATCGATGTTGGATAAGCCCCGTTGAGGTGTTTTGGGTAACCGGCACAGTTTACTGGAGCCCGGGGTCCTCGAATGCCCAACAACCTTGGACGATGATGAGTCGTAATACCGTTCGACCATCGCTTTGCTGCACGCATTGCAATGGGAGGTATACCGCGGCTTTAGTCAGAGGAACCCCTTTAAGCCAAAACCGGCCTCTACATGCGTACAAAGCACTAGAACCTTTCAACCTAAGACAGGAACCTACAGGGTAGGATTATTTGCATCTAACCCCATAACCTGTCTATGTGTTACTGCTTTCCTTATCGCATGCCTGTACATACATACATTCCGTTTTGCGTAGAAGCATGCTAGGGCGGCTTTTAGGTCTGTCTCGAGTTCGTCTCGTGACTGTTAGGACCCTGCCATGGACCGATGAAGAGTCGTGCATCTCGATGTTGCGCGTTATCAATTTTCCAAATCCTTGGGTCAGCGAGACTTTTGGAAATCGAGACTGTTTAAGTCTCTTGTCTAAACCTAGTCGAAGTTTTAAACAGAAAACTAGGAACAACGAAGAGAATGTCGTGATACCCACACCATCCCGGTTAAAGTGCTAATCACTTACACCATCAAGGCTCCGGCACAGTGCTGCTTACGCCACCTCGGTTATGGTATCACGCCATCTGCACTAAGTTGTTCCGACCTCCAAAGTTGAAACTTCGAGAAAGGAGCAGTCAAAAGGCTTAGATTGTCTTGACATCCTTTGATTTCCATCGATTCAAAACAAGGATACACTGTCGAAAAGAAATCCGAGGATTCTATGGTAGCGTCCGAACACCATGAGTTGGACTCCCTCTAGTGTTAGAGTCTAGGAAGACATCGACGATGATGACATGCGCTTTGCATTCTTTCAAATTCTTTCAAAAAGCTTGTTGCAGGAACGCCACTGAGTTCTCTTACTTTGCTGTCCAAAGCTCTAGGCCATCACCCTCACCGATCATCAATCCAAAATGACAGCACAAACAGATATGGCTGAGCTGCAGAGGGTTGTAGAGGAGCTAAGTCACAAAATGGACAAACAAATGATCATGGTCCAGGGACTGGTTGATCTCTTTACCACCATAGCCCCGCAGTCAGATATGGGGCCAATCAAGGAATCTTCTCAAGCCTGCCACACTCCTGCGGTCGGAAAGTACTCAAAGGATATGTTCAAAGGCCTGGCTGAGTTTCATGAAGCCAAGACTCATCCGAAGGAGAATGCTGGATCATTGTTCAAAGCCCATGCTGAAAGGGAGGATATGTGCAATAAAGAAATCAATCCCAAAGGCAAAAGAGTGCATCATGTTCCTCAATCCGATCGTCGGAACCCACCAAGGACCTTCTCTCGCTTTTCCACACCGTTGTCCTCAGTTTATGAGAAGCTCCTCGAAGCTGGCTTCCTCAAGCCACTCCTTCCAGCTCCTTCACCTCGGACACTTCCGGCATCCTACAATTCAAATGCCTATTGTGCTTTCCATCAAATGTCTGGCCATCTCACCGATGCCTGCTTCCGCCTTCGACATGCCATTCAAGATCTCGTCGATAATGGCACCATTCCAGCTCCATTCCCATCAAAGCCCAAGGTCATTTCCAAGCCCACGCCTCAACACGGTTCCAACCCATATGTCAACCAGATATCCATCAGCTCCACTCAAATCAACCCAAGCTCCACCATATTCAATCCTAGCCTCCACATCATCCCGAAAGATCAATCCAAGCCAATCTTGTCTCTCCCGTCCGAACCCGAGGTTAACCTGATGGCCATAGGTGAAATCGAGATCCTTACTGACGACACCTGTGTTGACAGTGATGAGCCTGCCAAGGAGGAATTCAAAAGGAAGCTTAAAAAATCAAATGAGAAGATGGACTTTGGGGCTGTTATTCAAGGAGTTCTCTCAAGTGGGGCTGGCCGAAGAAGCTGAAAAGGCCGAAGTGCTGTTGTTTGGGCCTGCTATCCTCTAGCTCCCGCCTCTCTGAAAGGAAGTCAAGGGTAACTATAAAAGTTACATTTTCAAATCACGTCTATTTTGCATTGACACTTTTGAGTCTAAGTCTGACACAGTGTCTGCCAAGTCGTCTAAGTCTAGCTCTGAGTCGGAGTTCGTGCCTCTTGGCCCTCCATGTCGTAGCTTCAGTTCTCAATTCGAGTCATTTTGCTGTACTTGGCAACCCCGAGGGTTTTATGATATGCATTATCCTGCTTCTAAGTACTTTGCTGGCTTTTTGATAAACTGTGTCGACCCTGACGACGAAGGGATAGATTTCGATGGGAATCTCCCCAAGGAAATGTGTTCCCTCGCCGAAAGGGAAGACGAAAGACATGCTCAGCCTCTAAAAGAAGAAGTAATTTCTAATAAACTTGAAAGATGAGGTAGACCCCCAGAAGCTTCAAATTGCTTCAGCGCTGTCCCCAGAAGAGCATTGTACCCGTTCAAAGAATTTAACAACATCTTGGCATGGTCTCACAAAGACACACCTGGTGTCGATCATGAGATAAAGAAGCATTGAGTCCTTTACTACCGGATGCCAAGCCAGAAAGCAAAAGCTCAGAAGCCTCCAGGCCTTATATCATGTTCAAAACAGTACCAGCAGTGTTCCATCAAGCGCACATTAAAAGGTGCAAAAGTGGCCTGGAATGAGACATTTCCAACCAAAGCAGTAATGCCCCTTTCACCATCAAGGCCATTCTATCCAGGGCCACAATCAAAGCTCATCAATCTCAACGGCGACGAATTCAATACCATGGTCTACATGGATCAATTCAAGTGTTGTTTTTCCCTGAGAGAAGCTCGTTGGGTCGAAAACCACAAGGGTGGGCGATTCCAAGCAAAAGTTAGAGCAGCCTGCTAGACTGAAAACCTAAGGAGGCGGTCTAGGCAAAAATAAATAGGCAAAAAAAAAAAAAAAGTCGAAAGCTCGCTAGGCCGAAACCTGAAAGGTGGCACTAGGCAAAAGTTAGAGCGTAAAAAGGAGAGGTGAAATACACGAGTGAACCTTGGCCTGAACTACGTTTTGACCTGATTCTCCAAAAGGGGATACGTAGGCAGTCTCTTTCTTCGAGACTCGGTCATAATCTATCAATTGGATCTCAAGTTTTGGCTTTGGCGCACCACATTGGCCGCCTGAACTATGTTTTGACAAATCTATCCTTGGGGTTCGGTTTGTAATCTATCAATTGGATCCAAGACTTTGGTACGTCGCCGTAGTCAAGAAGAAGACAAGCTTCATTTGTGCAGAATGGGGAAAAGCCTTTCGTCTTTCAATTTTATTTCAAACTACTTCTTCAATTTCAAAGCTGAGCAAAAGTCTTAAAATATTTGAAGCATCAAAAACAGAACGAAATGCTTGCGAGGCCTAACGGCTCACAGTTTATCTAAGTCAGTAGAGTCTAGTGTGAGCAGCCGCAGCAGACTTGTAGTGATGTGCTAATCTGAGGTTCGCGCTCGCTTGTTCAAAGTGATGTGCGTTGGTTTTAAACCCGCGTGCGCTTATTCGATTCCTGGAGCGAGCAACAGTAGGCAGCCATCGTGCCTACCAAATATTTTGGACTCTTGCGGGGGTACCTCAAGCTCAAATCAAGGTCTCAGTGCCTCGAAAGTTGTTCTATCATTCAAAGCCCCTCGAATATCAGTCAATGGGTTTTTGCCAAGTTTTGTCATGCTGTGCAAGTCATGTGGACCTTATGTGACTGTACGGGGGTGTCGGTTTCAGTCCGGGCCTATATCGAGTCATCCCTTTTGCGTCTTTTTGTCCATCTTTGCGGCACTTTTCAAATGTTTCAGTCTGTTTCCCATTCTGGGGCTTTCTTCTCAATTTTGTTTGTTCGTACGGGTCATCGTATATTTATTTGACCTTACGCAAGTGTCAGTTTCACTCGTCGAGGAATATTTGAGGTTTGGCCCATTATTGCCCAAAATCTCATTATTTTCCATGTGTTTAAAAGTCTATGTCTTATCTTGGGGCTCTTTCTCCCTTTTCATTCGAGCTAGACGAGTTTATATATATATGTGTGTGTGTGTCGGTTTAGTTCACTTGTCAATGCAAATTAGATATTAGTGGTGGGTTTATGCGCTTTTCCTCAAAGGAGAGTCAACAAACTGAAAAATGCAATTTTTACATTGTTACCCTAGCTTCTATCTTCTATCCAAGCAGTCAAATCTCAATAACATCAAGGACACGCCAGCCCAAGGCCAAGCAAAGCATATCTATGGGGCACATCTGCCCAAGCATCAAAGAAAGGCAGCCAGGCCCAATGTCGTTACTATGTCAACTGAGGCACACCAGCTCGCTCAATGCCCTTCTATCTTGGCACGCAAGCCCGAAACTCAAAAGCAGAAGGCAGTAAAGTAAGGAGACTCAGTGGTAGTCCTCAAGCGTTGTCGTCCTCTTGGGAGCCGCCCTTAGCTTGTGTCTGCATTTTCAATTTGTGCATTCAATTTAGTACATATCATTGCATATCGTATATCAATTGTTGAAAACAGGAAAAATCTATCAAGTGCCGAGGCATGCCTGTCCAGTATCGAAAGCGGCAAGTAATCAGGATTTTGGGGATTCATACCTGAGATCTAGTCACTATTGGAACTAAAGCCGAAGCTGCTGTTTTGGGTTAGTGCAATTGCAAAGGGGGATGCCACATGTCGTTCTCCCTGTCCATTTCTCCATGGCAAATGTCAAGTACACAGCCTCACTATCCCACTCCACTAGTGCCTGCGGCACACTTTGGCGATCAGAATACAATTCAAAGCAGCAATGACTTGTGCTACTCGAATCCAGGCTCACCAACGGCACATTCATCATGAAGAATGATCCGCCAGGCTTTCAAATCAATTCAACATCAACGACGGTCAGCCATATCGTCCTTCCAATCAATTCAATCAACGACGGTCAGCCATATCGTCCTTCAAACCAATTCAATCAACGACGGCCAGCCATGTCGTCCTTCTAAATCAATTCAATCAACGACGGTCAGCCATATCGTCTCTCAAATCAATTCAATCAACGACGGTCAGCCATATCGTCCCTTTAAATCAATTCAATCAACGACGGTCAGCCATATCGTCCCTCAAATCAATTCAACATCAACGACGGTCAGCCATATCGTCCTTCAAACCAATTCAACATCAGCGACGGCCAGCCATGTCGTCCCTCAAATCAATTCAACATCAACGACGGTCAGCCATATCGTCCTTCAAACCAATTCAATCAACGACGGCCAGCCATGTCGTCCTTCTAAATCAATTCAATCAACGACGGTCAGCCATATCGTCCCTCAAATCAATTCAACATCAACGACGGCCAGCCATGTCGTCCCTCAAATCAATTCAACATCAACGACGGCCAGCCATGTCGTCCCTCAAATCAATTCAACATCAACGACG
>BPLS01021252.1:0-14589 GCA_019656275.1 Rhododendron kiyosumense | reverse complement strand
ACTTTTATTAAATTTTGGTCATCTTTTCTTGAAACTCTAATTTGATATTGAATCGTCATCTTATTTTGATTGGCGTATAGAAACTTTTGATTGGCTTATAGAAACAGGATTATAGCTCAAGATGACGGACCCAAGGAGAGCTGTTGAATCCAACCTTCATTCCTATTCGATCCATGCTAGATTTTGAGTCAACAGCACATCCTAGCGCTCTCAGAGTTGAAAACCATTGGGAAGACCATCAACATATTACTTTCGGAGCAATGTTAACCTTCCCGAGCAGCTATTGAAACCAAAATCTGGCTAAAACATATATAAAAAGGGCTTTTTTACCTCTAGATTTCGAAAATAGAAAGTAATTCTCATCAGGTCTTCTCTAATTAATGAAACACTGAAATCCTATAAAAGTGCTTAAAATCTTAAACTCTAAAAGTGCCTAAACTCTAAGATACCCTATAAAAGTGCATAAACCTTTGGATACCCTACCTAAACTCCTAGCATATCCTATGAAAGTGCATGAACTCTAGAAGCTTCAAAGCCAAAAGAGAATTTAAATTTGGGGATTCGGATTCTACCCACTTCTACCCTTCGGCACGGCAAGTGGCGGTCTAAGAACCCTGATTTGGAACTCATTTTCTCCATTAAAACGGAAAGACCACCTTTTGCACTTGGAAGAAAGAAGTACATGGAAAATTGGCGCTTATCTTCATTTGTTTGCAAGGAAGCCTTTGAAACTGTTAAATGCGTTAACGAATTGTTCCCCGTAGCTTGTCATGAAGGGTACTAGAACCGAACTCCTATTCAGGAGGTGGAAGTGTTGGTCTTTGGTTTTCGATGCGTCGAATTTCTCAATCCACGCTATCTCCTTTGAAATAGAGTGCATTTGCAAAGATGAGTTTGGTTGAAGCATCGACTGAATCGGAAGGAAGAACTTCTTCGATAAGCCCATTCGTCTGCTTTTCAGCCCACTGATTCACTTCATTGGTTACCTCAATAGCCTTCAAAAAGATCAACAGAAAACTTAAAGATTAGCATATATATGATCTACCCTCCGAGCTGTTAATTGTCGAGATGGACGGCCGAATCAGCTGTACTACACATATAGTGCAGAGGGTGCACTACAATACCCCATGTCCCGTTTCAAAGTTGCAACAAGATCTTGTTGTAATGTCACAAGAATTTCAGAGTACACAGTTATCGAGAAAATACCAGGTATCAAACAGCTACTTACAATACCATTGAAGGAGTATCAGAAATCACAAATTGCCCACATCATAGTATATATACCAGGTATGTTTTCACCATTAACGAAATACAAACATTGCCATGCCAAAAAAGCGAAATGCAAACATCAATGACGAAATTAGAACTCACTACAAGCTCAATATGTGTTCGGCTTCATCGATCAACATACACATTTACCTCACTGCGTCAGATCAGGTTCAATCAATCCACAAGGGGATTAAGCACTTGGCCAATGAATAGCACTGCACCAGTCATGTCTTCTCTAATTACGAACAAGAAAGGGTGGTCGGCCACAAAATCTATCGGCTCTACATAACAAGTTCCCATCAAAACACAAGCGGAAGCGGCTGCCGCTTCAGTGCCTTCTTCATTAACTTCAATGCAAGCTTTGTGGAAAATGCTCGAAACGTATAGATCTCGACCGACAGTAGTGGATTCCACCATCTCTGTCAGCCCCGCTTCACGAGGGGAAAAAGGCAAAACCAACCCTAATCCCTTCAGAACTTCAGAAGCTTCGAAGCCAAAAGAGAATTTAAATTTTGGGATTTGGAATCTACCCACTTCTACCATTCGGCTGGGCAAGTGGCGGTCTAAGAACCCTGATTCGGAACTCACTTTCTCCATTAATGCGGAAAGACCACTTTTCGCATTTGGAAGAAAGAAGTACATGGAAAATCGGCGCTTATCTCCGCCTTGTTTGTAAGGAAGCCTTGAGACTTTGAAACTGTCAAATGCGCGAACGAATTGGTCCTTCTGGCTTGTCATGAAAGGTACTTGAACCGAACTCCCATTCAGGAGGTGGAACTCTTGGTGTTTGGTTTTCGATGCGTCGAATTTCTCAACCCACGCTCCTTTGAAATAGAGTGCATTTGCAAAGATGAGTTTGGTTAAATGATCAACTGAACCGGAAGGAAGAACTTCTTTGATAAGCCCATTGGTTTGCTTTTCAGCCCACTGATTCACTTCATTGGTCACCTCAACAGCCTTTACAATGATCAACAGAAAACTGAAAGATTAGCGCTTGTATAATCTACCCTTACTCAACTAGGCAGACCGAAAAAGTAAAGGAACAGGGGCGGCGCTAGATTATGCTCTTTTTTATTTTTTTTGGTAAATATGTATATCAAAGGCGGCTCTATTAAGATCATTCCATGGTTAACTGAACACCCAAACAAATTTTTTTTCTTAAAATACATGTAAAAATTATGTGCTAAATTTTTTTGAACATCCAACTCAAATATCAATGAATATCCAATTCTAATAGTCTTGAACACGTAACCTAAAAAGAATTGAATTGTAACAACCCGGATTTTCGACCCTATTTTTTTTTAATATAATAGAGTTAATATTATTAATAGCATTAATAATATCATTAAAAAAAAGGGAAAAGTAATATTCGTAATAATAAAATTATTTCCTTAATAGATATATACAAATATAATTATCCTATCCTAATTATCCTACTTTTTTTTTTTTAAATTATATGCAAGGATGCAATGCAAACTCTTGCCATTTCTCCCTCTCCTACTCAGTCTCTACCTCCTTCCGGACCACGAAATTATCATTATCTCGTCCATCTCAAAGCCCATGAAGAGATAGAGTTTTAATTAAACTCAATTTTATCACCCTCTCCAAATTCACCTATATAAATACCCCACCCCATTGACCCACGATATTACCCACGCTCCACCGAGTCAGACATGAGAGAAAAACGTGGGCAATTCAAGCTTCAAGCTATGGAGTTCTAGAGAGAGAAAGAAAGAGACAGAAAAGTGGGTTTCCTAGTTACGCTCAACCGAAACCCAATTCCCCCGTTCCAATCACTTCCTACAACTCCAAGCATCTCTAAACGTCATCCAATTCGGCCCCAAGGTTCCCCCTCGACAAAACCCGAAGTCTCCGTCCAAAAAAATTCAAGTTTCGGTTTGTGAATCAATTCGATCCAATCAAGGTATTATAATCCCTTCCAATCATTCCTTTTTTAAGTATATTAAGTGTTTATATGCTTAATCCTATGTCCCAAACGAAAAAAATAGTTCACCGCGCGTTTTCTGCCATATTCACCAATGTGATATTATGTTTGAATCCGACATTTTATTTGTAATTATTTACGAAGAAGATGATCATTATGATATTTAATTTACAATCTTTATGATATTAATACTATATAAAACTACTGATATGATATTATTTTCTTCCAATATAATATCATATTAGTATAAAACGTACTCTCTCCGTCCCATTTTTATAGTCCATTTTCGTTTTTCATGCCGTTCTTTCAACGCTTATATCTTCCAATCTACAATGTTTTTCATAATTTTGAAATCTTTGTATTATAGATCTAATCGAAAACTATCAAACAAGATCCATATTGCATATTTTTTGAGATTTATATCAAAAGATATAAGCGTTGAAAGAACGGTACGAAAAACGAAAATGGACTATGAAAATGGGACGGAGGGAGTATTAATTATATCAGTTTAATTTATCTGGTAGATTGGGTTGATTAATAAAAGTTTTTAAATTAATAATACTCCTATTTAGTAATTTTAAATGTTTCGAAACAACTTCGCAACCTTCCCAACTTCATTTTTGATCCCCGAACTATTTTTCCTAGACTTTTCACACCTCAAAATTCATACCTTGTTAATATCATATTTTTATTTATTTATTTACCTATTTATTAATTATTTATTCGTTATCATTCAAGATTTTACAAACGAAAAATCTTTGTAACCTTCCGAACGACGTTTTTAACACCCAAACTATTTTTCCTAGATTCCTCGCATCTCAAATATGATATCCTACTGATGTCATATTTATTTTATTAAATTTAATATTTATTATTATTTTTAAAGTGTTTCCAATCAAAATTACTTTACGACCTTAGAAACCTTATTATTAATGTCCAAGTAATTTTATTTAGACTCCTTACATTCCGAAAATAAAACTTTGTTAATCTCAACATATTTTTAATAGTAAATTATTTATTATCTATTTACTTCACTTTCAGCCACTTTATTTAACGTCTTCATTTAAATTAATTCCGCGACCCTCCGAACCTAACTTTGGACACTCAACTGGTTGCATAGAACCTTTAAGACTCTTATTAAGGTCATGATAATTAATCTAATATTTTTACCTAATTTAATTAGTTTTTAATCAATCTAATTTCTTAAATAAAATTTATACAAGTCTAGATTTATTTATTTTTATAAAAACTTTTATTAGATAAAAGTTTCTTGCATTATTATTAACTTATTGGCCATACAAGATTAAGGGCAACGGCCTATTCATAAAAAGTTACGTGATTTCTACGCTTATTATTTATTTCAATTATCATTGTGATTATCTGTATACTGCTCCGATTTATGATTGATATGTTAGATTGAAACCTAGAGACATAGAGTGGTATGCGAATAGAGTTCACTTAGACGGTGTTAAGTAATAGATAAATTGGAAAGTTTATTTTTAGATCTGCCTGCAGGTAGGATTTTGAAATGTGATGAGTTGGATGTGATGATTTGAAACTAGCAAAGTAAGCCCAGTGACGAATTGAAACTGGCGGGAGTCCAGTGATGATTTAAAACCTGGCGGGTAGCCCAATGATGTTTTGATAAAACCTGGCAAAGTAAGCCCAGTGACATTTTGATAAAACCTGGCAAAGTAAGCCCAATGATATTTTGATAAAACCTGACGGTTGGTCAGTGGTATTTTGCGATGATAAAACCTGGCGGATAGGGCCAGAGATATTTTCTGATGATAAAACCTGACAAAGTAAGCCCAGTGATGTTTTGATAAAACCTGACGGTTGGTCACTGATATTTTGCGATGATAAAACCTGGCGGATCGGGCCAGAGATATTTTCTGATGATAAAACCTGGCAAAGTAAGCCCAGTGATGTTTTGATAAAGCCTGACGGTTGGTCAGTGACGTTTTTGGGATGATAAAACCTGGCAGGTGATCCAGCGATATTTTGTGTTGATAAAATCTGGAGGGTGATCCAGCGATGTTTTGTGATGATAAAACTGGTGGGAGCCCCTTGGTGATTTTGATGTGATGATTAAGATAGATAAACCCTAGTTATAGTCTGAGCATGACTAGATTTTCCTTGTTGTAAGGCTATCGATCGATAATAAATAGATTTATGGGTGTTTTACTTTTCTGCATTGATGATATATTGTTACCTCCTAACTGTAATGTAAGGAGGGGTGATTGGGTTGGATTATATTACGGGGTGAACTATTTCACTCAGGCACGGATTGTCTGGCATCCGTGTCAGATTTTGCAAAAAATCAGGTGGAGACTCAAGACCCTGAAGGAGGGCGATACTACCTAGAGATGAATCCGGATATGGAGACTGAGCCAGTATACACTTGGGATCCGTATAAATCTTAGAAGACAGCTCTGTTATTTTGTCTAGATTATTACCACAAAGATTATTTTCAGTATTTTCACAATGGTTTATAATAGGTGAATCTTTAGGATGAATTAACCATTTGGGATTTTGAATTTAATTTAATAAATTTCCAAAAATTAATATTTAAAGCCTCTGATTTTATTTCCAAAAATTGGGGCGTTACATGAACTCTCAACCCAAAACCAATTGAACACTCAATTACAGCTCATCAATCCAGGTAATTCATATTTGAACACCTAACACATTACCTCAAATAAAACTCATAATCATAATAAAAAAAATTAAAAATAAAGAGAAAAAGAAGAATCCATTGGTGTAAGTAATTATACTCTGTGTTCTCTGTCCATCTTTATTATCGATGTTTTAAATGTGTTAATTTCGCATTCATGACAATAAATTTTTTAATTTTTTTTTTGTCTAGTTAGCTTATAGGATTCAATAAGTCTATTGATACAAACAAACTGAACACAGATCACACACAGACTTTGTGTGGGGCCCATTACGGGTCCCACACAAATAATCCGAGCTATTCATTAAATGTAAAATATTTTTTCAAGGGCCCAAGTTAAAAATCAGCTCAATCCAATACCTATAGATGTTTGATCCAATTGTCTAACTTTTCATTATCCTGAAATTTGAATAAAAAGTTAGATGATCGGATTGAGTATTTATAGGTATTGTATTGAGCTAATTTTTTGTGAGAACCCTTAGAAAAATGTTTTACAACTAATGAATGGCTTGGATTGTTTGTGTAGGACCCGGAGTGGGTCCCACACAAAATCTGTTCGCGATCTGTGTTCTATTTGTATGTGTGAATAGCATAGTTGTGTAGGATTACAGACTAAGTTTTAAAAAAATTCAACTATATTGCAAACTCCGTTAACTTGAATAATATTTTTTCAAATTTAGACTGATATAAAATCTCATCACGTCATCCTAAAGAACAACATATTTTCGAGAAGGTCAGCTCTAACAGTCACTAGAATTTCTTTCAAAAGAGTTTTAGTAGATTATTGTTGGTTAAACATTAGCACAAATATGAGAACTCATCTAGGACAATTATAAAATTTTACCTCGTCCATTCTCAAAACACTGTCTACTACGCAATACAACTTTCTAAAAAATTAAATTTTTGTTAAAAAGCAGTATGTATTTTTAAGTTCTCATTTCGCCTTGTAGTTAATTTTTTTAGTATAGAGGTTATACAACTATATGAGATTTTGTACATATTTTATTAGTTAATAGATCATCTAGTAGAGTCATGGTAATTTCTGAATACCGTACTACAAATTTTTAGAGCCGCCACTGATGCATATGCATTTTAATAGGACAAGTGACTTGTTTGGTGTCATGAACCCTTTGAAAGTGTAGAGAGGAGTAGAACTCTTATGCTTTGTCATTGTTGTCTTAGAAAGTCAAACTCCTTAGAATCGTCTTGGCTCATGATCGATGCGATTAAAACACATATGATTCAAGACGAGCTAACCTTCATTTTAGAAACCACTATTCGACTACCCTGCATACAGCTGCAAAAACACATAACTACATAACAAGCGAATTGTCCGAGATAAATAACCGACCTGAGTAGGAAAATCGACATGATTCAAAGACGCTTTATAAACAGTATCGACCACTTTTTTGAAAGAAGGCTTAAGAGAAAGCGATTGGTCCACCCAAACCCCGTTGGCGTACGACAGCGTTGGGCCGCCAATGGGCCCGCCATCGGCGAAGACAAGGGAGACAAGTTGGGAGGTGAGAGAGTTGAGGTCGTCGGTGGATTTGGAGCTAAGGAAAGAAAGTACTTGGGATTGGGTTTGGCCTTTGGATCCAGCTGCGATCAAGGCCAAAACGAGGTGGATCAAGGGGGGAGAGAAGACAAGGTTCGAGTCCTTGGATTCGGATTGAGATACTCGTTTTGCGAAGGATAGGGAGACATCGGTTTGGTTTCCAATCAATTGTTTCAGGTCCATTTTGTTTGGGAGTTGTGGAAGCTAAGGGAGTTTTGGAAGAGACTTTGTTGGAGGAGTAAGAAGGATTGTAGAGAGAGAGAGACAGAGAGAGAGAGAGAGAGAGAGGAGGGAGAGGGATATCTGCACTATATAGTATATGTACTGGTTTAAATACCCAATGATTTCCTCAATATACCTCAGAAAAATATATCATATGATCCGCGAAGTTAATTTTTTTGGGTTTGCGAGAAGAAAATTTAAAAATTACATTTTGGGTCATAAGCGAAATTCAGATCAACACAATATTTACTCGATGTCTATACTATTTAGTAACACAGCCAAATGTCATTTGAATAGCATTGCGAGTGACATGGTGCAAACAACGAATTTGTAGAGTTGAAATTCCGACAATTTGTTTAATGGATACAAATTGTCACCCGATCTCGTAGATTTTTCGATTTCAACGAATGATATGACACTAGAGCTTGAATCCGATTCATTCTTACCAAATAAGTATTCACAATTTGTAAGGGTCGTTATAGCAATAAAATAAAGCCTTTATTAACAATAAGTTAAATAAATTACTTGTGAAACTACATAAATTTAAGGAATTGATTACTATGTTGTAATCCTGAAAAAAGAGAGAATAAAACTGGGAATATTCTGTGATTAGTTGGTATTTCCTTTATACAATGTATTTCTTCGTAAGCCAAATGAATATTAAAAGTAATATAAAATGTTAATCAACGCATTATTGTTCTTGAGTGTCTACTGAAAAATTAAATTTTAATTTGAAAGGTTAGTCAACATATCTTCACACCTGATTTACATGATGTAACGTCAATTACAGAAAAAGTTTTGCAATTCACTATCCTGAAACCCAAATGCTCTGCCATAAATGGTTTTTATAAGTAAACCTGAATAAATCTTTTTTTATATTAGGCCCCATTCCATAAACTTTATTAAAAAATAAGCAGTTTATTTCACATTTTTAAACTCAAAAATAAAGTAAATGAAAAATAATTTTTCAATTTTTTTTGCATCGTAAAAAAGATCTCAATGAGATCTTTCAAACAAGATCCATATTGCATATTTTAAAATTTCAATAAGCCCATAATTTTTGAGCTTGAAATTTACTTCTTAAAAAATAAGAACTTAAAATCCATTCGGGGCCTAAACTTTTAAAACGGTACGTAAACCACCTTCTCTTCGTATGTCGATATGGAAAATAATTGATAAAGTACACAACAATTTTTTCTATATACTAAGCCAGGAAATCTTCAAAACCACGAAGTTATGGATTACTAAACCAGGAAGTCTTCAAAGAACAAGAACAACTGAGATAGGTTATGGGTTCAACATTTTCGCCAACGCAAGGATGAAGTCAGAGAAGGGCCAGTAGGGGCGGACGCCCCTGCAAGAAGAAGAAAAAATTCTATTGTTATATTAAAAAAATAAATTTCCTGTAAAAGTATATAGGCTTGCCCCCCTCTAATATTTTGGGGAAAAAAAATCAAATAATTGTAACTTTTGACATACAAAAATACCAACATTAATTTCTAAAGTCCAAGGGTTAAAATATAGAAAAACATAACATTAGAGGGTTAACATTGTGAATATTCAATTAATATTCCCAATTTTTCACCCACAAAAATCCCCCACCATTAAGATTTTGAAAGCAGTTTCCATAAAATAGGAATAGAGGAGAAGAGAAGAGATTTTTCAAAACCCTTGGTAATTTTGGTGAAATCTAAGGTGTAGGTATGTTCCAATCAATTGTTTCAGGTCCATTTTGTTTGGGAGTTGTGGAAGCTAAGGGAGTTTTGGAAGAGACTTTGTTGGAGGAGTAAGAAGGATTGTAGAGAGAGAGAGAGAGAGATAGATCTGCTCTATATAGTATAGATTGGTTTAAATACCCAATGATTTCCTCAATATACCTCAGAAAAATGTCATACGATCCGCGAAGTTAATTTTTTTGGGGTTGCGAGAAGAAAATTTAAAAATTACTCCCTCCGTCCCAATTTGTTCCGCCCTTATTCCCTTATGGGATGTCCCAAAATGATATGCTTATTTCAAAACTTTCCATTTTTAGATGTCCTCATTACCATTTTACCCCTCATTTTAAAGAGAAATGTTATCCCTCCCAAATTCAAAATTTAAACATGGTTAAAGGAACAAGGAACAAATGGCAGCCGGCTGAATTTGGCAGGCCCCATTCTCTTCATGACATGACAGGGGAGTGCATTAAATATAGCTGGTTGGTTCAATTTTTTTTTTTACAAAATTTTAGTAATATTTTCTCAAAAGGGTAAAATGGTAAAATTGACTAAAAGTCAATGTAAGTACAATATTTTCTTAAATTTCGTAAAAGTCAAAGTAGGCGAAACAAATTGGGACGGAGGGAGTACATTTTAGGTCATAAGCAAAATTCGGATCAACACAATATTTACTCGATGTCTATACTATATAGTAACACAGTCAAATGTTGTTTGAATAGCATTGCGGGTGACATGGTGCAAACAACGAATTGTAGAGTTGAAATTCCGACAATTTGTTTAATGGATACAAATTGTCACCCGATCTTGTAGATTTTTCGATTCCAGCGAACGATGACACTAGAGCTTGAATCTGATTCATTCTTACCAAATAAGTATTCACAATTTGTAAGGGTCGTTATAGCAATAAAATAAAGCCTTTATTAACAATAAGTTAAATAAATTACTTGTAAAACTACATAAATTTAAGGAATTGGTTACTACTATGTTGTGATCATGAAAAAAGAGAAAGAATAAAACTAGGAATATTCTGTGATTAGTTGGTATTTCCTTTATACAATGTATTACTTTGTAAGCCAAATGAATATTAAAAGTAATATAAAATGTTAATCAACGCATTATTGTTCTTGAGTGTCTACTGAAAAATTAAATTTTAATTTGAAAGGTTAGTCAACATATCTTCACACCTGATTTACATGATGTAACGTAAATTACAGAAAAAGTTTTGCAATTCACAATCCTGAAACCCAAATGCTCTGCCATAAATGGTTTTTATAAGGAAACCTGAATAAATCTTTTTTTATATTAGGCCCCGTTCCAGAAATTTTCTTAAAAAATAAGAAGCTTATTTCACATTTTTAAACTCAAAAATAATATAAATGAAAAATAATTTTTCAAATTTTTTTGCATCGTTTAAAAAATCTCAATGAGATTTTTCAAACAAGATCCATATTGCATATTTTTATATTTTAATAAACTTATAATTTTTGAACTTGAAATTGACTTCTCAAAAAATAAGAACTTAAAACCCATTCAGGGCCTAAACTTTTAAAACAGTACGTAAACCATCTTCTCTTCGTATTTCGATATGGAAAATAAATGATAAAGTATATTTGGTAATATACACAACAATTTTTTCTATATACTAAGCCAGGAAATCTTCAAAACCACGAAGTTATGGATTACTAAACCAGAAAGTCTTCAAAGAACAATTACAACTAAGATAGGTTATGGGTTCAACATTTTCGCCAACGCAGGGGCATGCAAATAAGGAATGGTGTCTGTCATTGGCGGCAGTGCTTATGTGGTACATTTGGAAGTGTAGAAATGGAGTTCTTTTTGAACATAAGCTCTCTCTTCCTTGGTTGGTCTGCAAGCGGGAGGTTGAGTACTTTCATGAGTATTTCTCTGCAAATTTTTTGGATACTACAGCTGTGATTTTGAATGGGGAAGGAAGCTATAACTCATGGAGGAAGCCTCCGGACGGAATGTTCAAGATTATTGTGGATGGGTCTTAGAAGAAAGGGGTGTCATGAGGGGGTTATGGCATTGTGATTCGGGATTCCAGAGGCTTGTTTGTTGCTGCCTCGATCGGGGTTTCTCCATGGTGCGCAAGTTCTTTAGTTGCAGAAGCTGTGGCATTTCGGCATGGCATTTTGCTGGGATTACATCTCGGGTTAGGGTCAGTGTTTATAGAAAGTGATGCTCAGTTGATGGTGAATATGCTTCATGGCAAAGCAACTATCAGTCAAGAGGTGGAGGTCATTATTCATGATATTCAGGTTTTGAGCAGAAATTTCCACTGCTGTAGTTACTCTTTTGTTCGCCGGGCTAGTAACAAGGTTGCTCATGTTTTGGCTGGAAAATGTGTGAATGGTTTGGGGTCCTGTCTTTGGACTGAATCTCCGCCGTTGTGGTTACTCAATCCTCTTTGTTGGGATGGATCTTCCGCTTGATGTTCGTTATTGGTTTTAATAGTACTATCTATTATCGTTGTGGCAAAAAAAAAGGGGGGGGGGATGGAGCCAGAGAAGGGCCAGTAGGGGCGGACGCCCCTGCAAGAAGAAGAAAAAACTCTATTGTTGTATTAAAAAAATAAATTTCCTGTAAAAGTATATAGGCTTGCCCCCCTCTAGTATTTTGGGGGAAAAAAATCAAATAAAATTGTAACTTTTGAAATACAAAGATACCAACATTAATTTCTAAAGTCTAAGGGTTAAAATATAGAAAAACATAGCATTAAAGGGTTAACATTGTGAATATTCAATTAATATTCCCAATTTTTCACACACAAAAATCCCCCACCATTAAGATTTTGAAAGCAGTTTCCATAAAATAGGAAAAGAGGAGAAGAGATTTTTCAAAACCCTCGGTAATTTTGATGAAATCTACGGTGTAGGTATGTTGTTGCCCAATCATTTTACTAGATAGACTGAGTTAAGTCATTAATGAGCACTTTTGCAATCTGTTAATTTATGAAATCATAATTAGGTATGAAGTGTTGCTTTTGTACTTTTTTAGTTTTAATGTATTTACGTTGTATACATGTTTATTTCTATTTTTTATCTCGAATGCACGGTCGCCCCCATGTAGTGAAATTCCTAGCTTCGTCTCTGCGCCAACGGTCAACCACCAGTGTACCTCTTTCACTTAGAACCCAAAAAATCACCACCAGTGGGGCGAAGTCTTGAATCCAAATCGAGGAAGAAATTTTTGTATGATGATTTTCACATTTATCTATACTCATTCTAATTTTCTTGACGTTTGGATAAATTGAAGAATTAATCTTGAGGTATTGTAGCTATCATATGATTTGGGCAGTATCTCATTCGGTATTGTTCGACATAACATTGTAGCATGCTCATTGTGTTGCTTATAGTACTTATTAATTACGGTTGCAATTTATGAATTTTTTTTAACGAATAACGGAATAACATTTTATATACAAACTATACTGAAACAAGTGCACTGATCCAGTCACGTGATCGTACCTGAGATTGTATTTATCAAAATTCATACCCATATCGTATGGCTACGAATGTATTGCGACAAGGGAACAAACTTGTTCGAAGACAGGATTATTGAATCGTCGTCTACTTTTATTAAATTTTGGTCATCTTTTCTTGAAACTCTAATTTGATATTGAATCGTCGTCTTATTTTGAGTGGCGTATAGAAACTTTTGATTGGCTTATAGAAACAGGATTATAGCTCAAGATGACGGACTCAAGGAGAGCTGTTGAATCCAACCTTCATCCCTATACGATCCATGCTAGATTTTGAGTCAACAGCACATCCTGGCGCTCTCAGAGTTGAAACCATTGGGGAGACCATCAACATATTACTTTCGGAGCAATGTTGACTTTCCTGAGCAGCTATTTAAACCAAAATCTGGCTGAAACATAAAAAGGGCTTTTTACCTCTAGATTTAGAAAATAGAAAGTAATTTTCATCAGGTTTTTCCTTAATAAAACACTGAAACCCTATGAAAGTGTTTAAAACCCTAAACTCTAAAAGTGCCTAAACCCTAAGATACTCTATGAAAGTGTCTAAACCTTTGGGTACCCTACCTAAACCCCTAGCGTATCCTATAAAAGTGTATGAACCGCTAAAATCCTATAATAGGATAGTGCATCCTAAAACCCCTATGAAAGTGTCTAAACCTAAATCCTAGGATGCCCTAAATTCTAGGGTATCCTAAATCCTAAAATCCTAGGGTGACACTTTCATTAATGGTAAATATATTTTTGTAAAAATGGATCTAGTAGTAATTAAGTATTTCATCTCTCTTTAATGGGAATTACTCCCTCTGTCCCAAATTGCTGGTCTCTTAAGAAAAGACCTACAATTTTGATACCAAAAAAAAAAAAAAATACTTCTGCGCATATTTCGTAAAATTTCTTTGCGCCATGTTAAAGAGCTCATGAAGTACTTTAATTTGGTATAAGAAACTTAAAAAATGATGCTTTGAAATACTTTATTTTTTTATCCAAAAATTACACGACTTTTCATAAGAGACGAGCAATTTGGAACGGAGAGAGTAAGTTTTACTTTTCTGTACTTAAAGGTAAAAATCTCACATAACAACGGATGTCAAAACAAGAAAATGGAATATCAGAAATCACATATTGCCCACACCTTAGCATAAACGTTATGTTTTCAGCATTAACGAGATACAAACATTGCAATGCCCAAAAAAATGAAATACAAACATCAATGAAGAAATTACTCCGAACTCAATACAAGCTCAATATGTGTTATGCTTCATCGATCGACATACACATTTACCTCACAGCATCAAGTTCAATCAACCACAAGGGGATTAAGCACTTGGCCAACAAAGAGCACCGCACCAGTTATGTCTTCTCTAATGACGAACAAGAAAGGGTGGTCGACCACAAAATCTATCTTCTTTCTACAACACTCCGGCCTCACAACACAAGCGGAAGCGGCTGCCGCTTCAGTGCCACCTTCATTAACTTTAATGCAAGCTTTGTGGAAAATGCTCGAAACATATAGTGTTGGAAATAAGTGAATTGGAAATTGACTCCAGGGTAAACCATTTGATTTGGTTGTAATTTATTTGTCCCGCAATGAATAAATAAATATGGAGTAATTAAAATTGTTTAGTTCGCCGCCGAACCGGGCCATGCGTGATAGCGGGTTCATAAAATTCTAAGGCTTAAAGTTAGTTGGGTAAGTAA
>BPLS01021251.1:0-15346 GCA_019656275.1 Rhododendron kiyosumense | reverse complement strand
ACCAAAGGAAACAACACAACTCTTGTATTTCAGGAATATACATCAGTCCTTATAAAGATGGATATGGTAACAAATGCATACTTTCTTATCCAAGAGAGAAGCCCGAATTTTAACAACCTATTAGTCAGGTGTAAAACAAACTAAATAAACCACATATACCTTGAAATGGATACAGTATTATACCGATACAGTATCCCTAACATATGGTTCAATGACCTTGAAAGTTTTAGTATAAAGCAAGAACATAATGGCCATTGAACCATTGTTCGACACATGCATGTAAGCAAACTGATTGGGCCTTTGTACCGAAATTGCTGGCTCTTCTTCTATTAGACTCACGGTGATAAGATAACATCAACGCAGTGAAAAATAGGCATACAATGCTTACCTGAGGAACAACCTTTACACCGGCTAGATGAGCTTCAAGGACTAGCTCCTCTGTACATTCACCCCAGTAAACTTGCAACACAGCAACCTTTTCATCCAGTATGGCCTTTAGATTTTCTTTGTGGGGAAATGCTAGAACAAGACCAATCCCAAATGGTTTATCAGTCAAGGTCCTGGTCTTTCTTATCAAACTCCTCAAGTACTCTGGCGACTCCTGGTACACAAGCAGATTAAATAAAATTATATGACATCGCCCAAATTGTGAGTCCCTACCGAAAATGTTCGCCACCCCATTTGTCAGAAACATAGGCCTTCGTCACAAAAATAGAACAAAAAAGAAGGGTTCTGGTAGAGAGGCAGTTGCTAAGATGTAAAATGTAACATAAGTTGTTAGAAGAGTTCTTTTCAATCTTCCCTTTTTCAATCAAAGGCATGTCCACAGTTATAAATTATAATCATGTTGAGCAATCTTGTTAAGTTTCTAGAAGCACTTTCATTTGCATTTGCTTTTATATTCAAACAGTATTGAGAAAACTCGACTAAGATTAGCGAACTTATACTTCCAAGTCCCAATTGCTACAATTAAATTCAAGACTGGGAACATGCCCAAAGTGTCCAATAATTGAGTATAAAGATGAAGACTACACACTTCTATTCCTCCCACATACTCAATGTTTAGTCATGACATGTTATACCGTACTTGATACAAAGGGTGCCTAGGAGCATTGAGCATGTAGTAAGAGTGCAAGACTGCAATGGTTGGATTACTTGCAAGCTTATATCAAGAGATCACCAATTAAAGCAATCTCTGGTAGACAAGTTATAGAAGCAATTATGTGGGCAACTTATAAAAAGATTATCCCTGTAGGATTTAATGAAAATTACACGGGTATGTATCACAATCACGAAATTTCCTACTTTTTCTATCGTTTTCCAATTGACTTGGCTAGTTAACCATAATCTTTCCATCAAATGGTGCATACGATATGCTGCACTACCGCTAAAAGTCTAATTGCCAATAACGCATTCCCAACAGCTTAGCAATTCCAAATTGCAACCAAAAGTAAAAATCAATAACGAAAGAGTAAACAAGAGAGTGATCACAAGTGAAAAAATTGATTATGTATAACTCCCAGAAGATTATAAGTTGGATCCCAGTAATTCATGATTGACTACCACGTAGAACAGATAAACAACAACAATAACAGCACCCATCTAATCCTCAGTCATTGGAGGTATGGGCGAGGAGGATCGCAAACATACCTAACATTTGGCAATATATGCACCAAGTGGCTCCCAGAACAGATTTAAAAACAATAAAAAATCAAAAATCAAAAAAACAAGAGAGTGACCATTAATGAAAAAACAACATCAAGAACCAAAATTGTGGTCCCGTGAGAATTCACTGCTAGTTATGTGCAATTAACAGATAATGAGTGCATATTATGATTTCATAAATCAGGAAAGGTAATCAAATTATATTCAAGATTGCCACAAGATTAGTGTTTGGGTTATTCTTGATCAACATCTTGTATGTGTTGGAGAAAATGTCGCAACCAAACAAAATACAGAGGTGGGGAAAAAGAGAGGGGAAGTGGGGGGGAACTGACCCAGTCGGGGGCTCTGAGTAGACCGATTCCACCAGCATTGGCGACAGCAGCAACAAGCTCCGGGCCAGAAATATCGGGTCCTAATGGTGCCTGCACTATTCCGTAGTCAAAACCCAGTATTCCTCTCCATCCCCCCATCTCTCTCTCTCTCTCTCTCTCTCTCTCTCTCTCTCTGTGACACAAATCTATATATAGTATGATTGTAGAGCAAGTATTTTACTCCTGATTGTTATGTATTGTTTATCTATGGGGGTATATATATGTAAGGGAGTGGAGGAAAGTGACTCTTTCTTCCTCCGTCTCCTCATCCCCGCGGAGGGGCGTCAGCGAAGGGTCTTCGTTATTTTCCATTGCTTCTCTCTCCATTACGTGGGCACTGGCTTTTAAGGAACGCAACGGGTAAAGCCGTAAAGGATTTGCTCCCTCCTTCTACCTGCTCGCGGATTCAAAATGCTAATCGTCGTATCGAACTTTGCTACGGCTTTTTAAATACTCTCACTTCTCTCCGTATCCACTAAAATTGGTCCTCTATAAATTAGTCCATGTACGTGTAAATTAGTTCGAACAAATACTGAGACAAAAAGAATTAGCATAGCCGGGTCTGCTTAAAAATTTCGGACACAGGTGGAGGGACATAGCTTTTGTTTTGTTTGATCTATGTGGATGGTGTGATGGGAACCCAAATGCGTTATATGGTTCCAAACATAGCCGTCCACATGCGTCATACGGTTTTAGACATATGCATCAAATACGGTCGTCGTCTATGTTTTTGGCATTACTATCTGAATTATAGATGTATTGACAAAATTCGAGAAGGATTTTAATTTTCACACTCTGTCGTGTAAGTTACATGTAAATTTCTACTATATTAATATTTTAGGTCTAAACTGAAACAAACATGAAAAAGACAATGTGACATTTACTAAAGGTGTCTCGCTAGTGAAAATTCCAAAAGAAACCCCGTAAGAATATGCTATAATGTGAGAAAAATTTAAACCATCTCCAGGGTCACGTGCCACCCCGATCGGAGAGGAGACAATACAAAATATGTGTGGGATTCATCTCAAAGTCTCACATAAATGATCTAAACTGTTCATTTTGTTTAAAATAGTTTTTTAAGTGTGCCTACAAAAAAAAGGATTAATTCAATTACGTATTTGTAAGGACTTGGTTTATTAATTTGATTTTTGGTCTATAAATTAATAGGAACAAAAATTTTTATGATTGACCACGCCCTTCTAGATATCCAATTAAGCAAATTTTTTACAATGACCCTTACTAGAATACTGCTTGAATTATTTATGTGAGACTCCGAGACTCCGAGATGAATTTCATATCAAATCTATAAACTATCGGTAAAGAAAGAAAATGTACAAGATGAGTTCATTATTGTTTTAGGTTGATAAATAATTAATTTTTCAAATATTGTAATTCACTACCCTTAAACGTGTCTAATTTTTTTGTGTATTACAAATTTCGATATTCGTGAATGTTATCTCCGATTTCAGATTCTGGTACCGCCACTGATTGTCCGAGAGTTTGGGACAATAACTTGAATGTTGTAAATGTTTGAAAATAGAAGTTATCCATTCGTTTGTGGAAAGGGCCACCATGTCACTTTCACCGTATGCACTTAAAAATATAGAAAGCTAGAAAAGTTTCTCATTATCACTATCATACTATTTGGGGAAAATGACGGTTCAGGATGTGTTTTAATAATTAATATCCGTCAAGGACAAGTTAAAAACATTTGTTAATGCTGAAAATGTCCTTAGCGGGTATTAATTATCAAAACACATCGTTAGCCGTCATTTTCCCTACTATTTGTGCTTGGGCCTTGAAACTGATGGGCTTTCTTTCTAAAACATGTACTTCCTGGAGTGGGCCTCATTGAAGCCCATAAGTACAAGACCCACCGTAAACTGGCCCATGTTTGTCAACCACAATTCTTCTTTAAAACATGCATTCACTTGTACTCTCTGAAATTAAACGTTTTTATTTCCACCAAAATTTTAATTCAAAAAAGAAGAATTGTAATTTCTTGTTGGAAAATAAAACAGCATTGGTGGTGCAAATACATTGGGAAAAAACAATACTTTTGCTTCAATCAGCTGATATATATTGATTTGTTGTGTTTTTTTAATATGAGGGAAAATTTATTCACATCCTCAAAGCGGAGCCGCATGGTCAAATTTGGTTTGCTTTTCCATAATTCAGGCAGAAAAAGTAGATTGTAGACAACAGCCCTACAATCAGACAACTAAATGGATCTGACTGCACAACTTAAATCTCAGAGAGAGCTAGCTACAACACAACAACCCCCAACCCCCCCCCCCCCCCCAAAACTTAAGTACCAGCGTACTCATTCGATAGGGGATCGAACCCCAGACCAATGGAATTACTCCATAAGTCTGACACTCGCTCTTACCATTGGGGCAACCCCTCAGTATGTATCTTTTATGATTAGTTACTCAAAAAGTGATGATGATACTTATCAAAAAAAAGAAGAAAGAAGTGATGATGACCGTTTAAATGATGATTCATGTAGAGTGTCAAGGCCGGCTTATGTATACTTTGCGTAATTTAAGACCCGAAAGTTTAACAATCAGATAAAACTCTAGCAAGCTCAAGACGAACTTCTCTTTCGAACTGTCTGAGATTGATGCATGCACTGGCACCCATACAAAATATTAATAGATAGAGATTAAAAGAGGACCTACATTTTTATGGTTGAGAATTAGGCTTTGATCGTCTGGACTAGATGTAATATACTATATATATACATAGCGTAGGGATATTTATAGTCCAGCTGCTCACAGGCTGGTGTTTCAATTTTTGAGCTTATTGACGATTGGCTATATGATTAACAAAAGTTCTGCCAGCAGTACCCTTTTGACTTGGCGGATACCAAACTTGACTTGGAGTCTTGACTGACGTTGGAGAATTTGATTAGTCGTTGTACTACTACCACCACTGAGGCTCTGTTTGTTTGGGCGTAAAATATTTTCTGATAAAATGTTTTATTCATTTTTTGATGTTTGGTTGTGTAAAAAATTAGGAAAAATATTTTATATGTAAAACATTTTTCATCAATTGGATGAAAATGACTTACCTTTAAATCTTCCGTAAGTTATTTTCCGAAATGAACCCGATGTCTTCTACTGCAATTCTCACTGCTCAGTTTTCTCGATTGTTAGTCAAGACCCACGTTCAATTTCAATATTCTTAGATCTCTCCACCATTTATGCCCTATCTCTCTCTACACTATTTTGTTGATTTCTGAAAATATTTTCAAGTGCCAATCAAATACCGAAAAATAAAAATTTAAAGTTTATTTTCTGAAAAAATATTTTACATTGCAAAACATTTTATAATGAAACAAACGGAGCCTAAGTGAAAAAAGACCACTTCAAGGCTAAACAGATAAATAGAAAAAAAGTTGGACTGTAATATACAATTAGATGATTCATCACTTATAAGACTTAGATATGGGTCACTCAGAAAGATCAAACTCTAGGTTTGTGGATCTAGGTTTGTGGTGTGGGAGGATTGCCTTGTCCTTAACTCTTGGCAAGCCAACATATATATTGCCAAAATAGTTTCAACTAGTTAGAGCAAATTTACCCATTGTGAAATGATTTTAACAAAGTTATGTTTTAGCTTGCTATGGTGTCAAAAAGTCAAAAAAATAACAATGTCGTACTGGTTTGGTGTCATTTTAGCCAATCCCCAATCAAGACCATAATTAGATGATGTGACCACATGCCTCATAGAGTTTCCCATTAGCATTATTGAGGGGCCATTTTTTGTTCTTGACAAAAATGGGATTACCATGCATTCAGGAAACAACGTACGGGTATATAAACATTCCACTTTTGCAAAAGACTGTAAATGAACCTAGTCATTCGCAAAATTGTTCAAGGCTCAAGTCATTTTCAAAGGGACTTAGTGGACCGAGGTTAGAAAGGATCTCATATCAACGAACTTAAAGCCGAAAAGCTAAAATTTTGCCGAGACATCATCCTAAAAAATTTGTTATACTCCGTAACTCAGTACATACATATATATAATTATAACAAATAAAAATCAACCCAGCGAAAAGACGAAAATTCAACCTTGCCGCATATTAATTAACATAAACGCAACCTTATCACAACTACTTAGAACCTAATTAGATAAGCAATCTATGAAAGTGGGGCTTCAGAGATATGGCTCAATCCTCGATGTGAAGGGAAAATGCCTATAAAATGTAGATGCATGCTTCTTGGGGGTTAGGTTATGGTCTGGAAATTAGAGATGGTCCCAAAATGCATTAAACATGAGTCAAATATATCCGTGTATACATCATTCAATTGAATTATTTAAGAGATGCAAAGGACATCAATGTCTTTTTCACTTCTCATTATCAAATTATAAGATAGCTAGGCAGAAGTGATCTCATATATCTCATCTCCCTAGCTAATCCCAATAGGTTGGTGAGTTGGAGTATAACAAGAAGTATTTCTTTTTTGATAACCGGATGTCCGGGTCAGCTTGCGTGCACCTCGATTAATTCCGGAGTCTTGAAGTTAACAACTAGGCATAACTCCCAAAAGCCCTGAAGCTTGAAATGTTTTGCCTCCGTAAGAATGAAACCTGTAAACTTATGGAAGAACACTTTTTGATTTCTCACAACCAATACTTGGCTAAATCCCATGGGGGTTAACAAGTAAGGCTAGCTTTGCTCTCTTGAGTTTGACATTTACCATCAGGGAAAATAAAAAACCTTGAAGTAAATCAAAATATTTATTTTGTCGTTAACTCTATAACCCTAGAATTAGAATTAATCGAGATACACGTAATTAAACTGGCTCGGGCACCCATTGAAAAAACAGAAAAGACCCCCTCTCCGTCCATTCTTGGTAGGGTTGATTACCAAAATATCGTCATTATGTTTGTCAGCCCAACCCCTCCTATATGCACCAAGCAATGGTTGGCAAGTAGTAATTGACTTGCAATACAAGCCATTCCTAATTCATTTTAACTTTTGGAGTTTGACTTCACAGCTTGAACTCAAAATGTTAGGGTGCATATCCCTAGTCTGCGTACGTAGTATCTCACAGCATATATATATATATAAGAATGGAATTTTCAAACTCCTTAGTTTGTGCTTATAGATCATGAATCTATGAAGAAATTTTGAGATGGTATAAACAAGGTAAGGAAAACAAAACTTGCATTTGTAGCGAGGAAATTAATCCCTTATTTCTTCTTTACCTCAATTCCCTAGAAACTCTGATTGATTTGATATCGGTAGTTGTGTAAACAACTCGTATTTAATAGGTGACAAACATAATTTTTAACTTAAGCTGTCCACCTTATTATAAATAAACATATGAGTTATCCAATTATCTTTCGATATCAATTGATCAGTTAATTTTTTTTTTACAGAGATAGATATTCTTCTTGAGATGTACAAAACCAACGATTTGCACATTCAATATGAGCTTGGGATGAGACCACTAAGCAAGGGCTGAGCTATATTGGGACCCCAGTTTTTTAGTTTTAAATTTTTTTATTTTAAATATAATTGATAATTATTCATGTATAACTACTCATAATCTTCATAATTTTGGTTTGAGTGGACAAAAAAAATAATTATTTTACATTCTCATTTCTCAATTTCTTTCATAAAATAGAAAATAAGTATGTGACAGTTAAAATAGCCTAAGGAAAAAAAAGCAAAATAATTAGTATACTTTAACTGCATTAAACTAGAATTATTTCAATGTATAAATGTAGCATATTGAATAGTAAAAATCTTATGATATAATAAATATATGTTCTGATAAAAAATATATGTCTATTAAACCGGCCCCTCAAATTTAAACTCTTAGCTCCGCCATTGCTCATTGGCATCTGAGGACATAAAAAGGAAGAGGGTATGGAGGGGAGGTGACCCCTCACTAGACCTTGCATGAAATGGTGTAAATATATATAAGATGGGCTAAAGGAGTGGAACCCATGCACCCACGTTAAGTAAGCACTCCCCCATTCTAGTGGAACAAGACATTACGTACAAGTCTACTAACTAAAGGGCTAATTATAGAAGCTATTAACAGGACAAAATGCTTGTAAATTTTAGTATGAAGTTGGGCCCGTGCTTTGAATATTTTCCGTCCTTTCACTTATCACCCCACAAATTAGTCTAGTTTTTCTTTAGGTTGGGTCACGACCAACAGTACCTACTATCAAGCTCTGCCAAATTTATATTATTGCCAAAGCTAGGGGGCCGACAAATGATTTAACGATATGCATGACAATTATCATTTACGGTATGTTTCTATTCAACAAATTCGAGACTTCATCCTGATTAATCTAGCTCCCACGGACCCAAGCTATATGGAGTATGAAGTAGTAACCTTTGAGTTGTTAAATTACGGAAGCTAGCTAGCTATATGGATGAAGTAACCTTTTCATTGTTTTGTTTTCTTCTCGTCTCTTCTTCAGATCGTTTGATCTGTGAGAGTTTTGTCTCTTGTATTCTTGAGAGCTGTATAGTTTCGTCTGTAGATCGGGTTCTTTCAAAGACGATATTGCTTCACAATAATATCTATGCAAATTAATAGTGCTCTTACCCTAGCATGATTTTTGTTGTTTATTTCTTTTGAGATCGATGATTCTAAGTATGAATCTACAACAAACAGTGAGTGTCATTGTTAGCATCAGGCACAATGTTTGGATCGAAACGAAAGACATCTATCCACTACCTTGTGCGTTTCTCATTTTACATTTAGATAATTTATTTGGTTTTCTCCGAAAATATATTTTTAATAAACTCTGATGTGTAAGTGCTGATGGCGGATTGTCAATCTTGTGGAAAAGAATAGTACTATAACGTTGGAAAATCATAAGATACCGACAAGGAATGCCACCCTGTGCGGGGTGGGTCAAGACTTACGCAAGTCAACAGAGTCGTCGTTTAGCTCTGCCATTATACTTGGCGTATTACCCACATCTCATTAATTAAGAGGTGACGGCATCTCGCCCAATAATGTACCCATCCCAAGTGAGTACTACTATTTACGACGCCGTATTTGCCGACTCTGCTTCCGCCCTCCACACACGTGATTGTCATGGACTTATTCTTTGCTTTCGCATCCAGCTTGCAAAATCCAAGCAAATCTGAATCGAAATTGAACAACTCTTCCAAAAAAGCAGAAATTTTCAAATACCAAGATATTTTCACCTCAAATTCACTCAATAGATGACATCAACAGAATGGAGTAAAATATAATTCACCTAGTACTAGTAACGACACATACTTAATTTAAAGAATTGTTGTAAGATCCGTTATAGAATTTTATAACTTGTCCAGTCCATCTCATATTTTCAAAACACCTTTAGTCCAGTCCATTCTTTTTGATAGTTGGTGATCTTACTCAACTCATCCATCCATGTGTATGATTGAATCAAATTCTCAACGGGTGTGAAATTAATTAATTCTACAACATCTCTGCTCGAGCATGCATACAGAGCCTAGCATTTGGTTGTGTACGTTAGTTTTGATTTGAACGCTTAACAAAAATTTTAAAATATGTTTCAACTTTAGTCTGGTTACAAGCGGAATTGATTTCAAACGATTTTCAGTACACGACTAATTTTGAGTAATTTATATGACTTAAAAAATACGAAAATCTAATTTGGTCAAATACTAAATTGATCTCAGTTACACTTATAACAAGCGAGAACATATACTCAAAATTAGATAACTTACTTTGTTTATTAGTAGCATCTTATTTTAGTAAACTAGAATAGGTACAAGTATGAAATAGTACTCTCTCCGTTCTAATTTAATTTTTCTCTGTAGTTTTTCGTACATTTTCAAACCCCCAAAAAATATACTTCTACATATTATATTTTTTATTTTTTTTACACCAAATTAAAGTATCTCCTTCAAAATTAGTATATAAGCTTGGACAGCCTCTCTACTCATTGCCAAACAGTCTAATTTGGTGTAAAAAAAATAAGAAAAATAATATGCACAAGTATGTTTTCTGGAGTTTGAAATGCACAAAAAAACATTAAAAAAACATTTAAATTGGAACGTTGGGAGGAATATTTGTCCATTTTGGTTATGACGAAAATATGAGTGGATCCAATTAGGAGTAGTAGAAATCACACGGACGCACATTTATGTTTAGTCCAGCAGCATCTCATTATCACCAGCCGCACCCATTAATTTCGAGCCCAAAGGTCGGCATTGAAAAACCAGAGGTTCAGAACCACCACCACGTCACTTCCAGAACCTCACAGCCTGGCAGAGGCACCTGTACACATATCTACTCGTACGCTCCCTCCAGCTGTTCCCCCCTACTTCTCACTCCTCAGTCCTCCTCACCATATAAATACCCCCCTTTCTCTCTCTCATCACACCATTCACAATTCTCTCTCTCTCTTGAACTTGAACAAGTTCCAAAAACTTTGACCTTCAAAATGGACTTTTTTTACCGATTCACCACTAACCTCTCACTCCTGCTCCTCTTCTTCTTCTTCGCCACCTCTTTCGCAGCACTCGTGAAAGAACAACCTTTGGTGCTACAATACCACAAAGGCCCTCTACTCAAAGGCAAGATCACCGTCAACCTCATCTGGTACGGCCGATTCAGCCCCACCCAGCGCTCCATAATCGTCGACTTCATCGAATCGCTCAACTCTCCCGCTTCTCCGCCGCCGCCCTCCGCCGCTTCCTGGTGGAGCACCACCTCGAAATACAAGGGCGGCGCCTCCACCCTCGTCATCGGAAGCCAAACCCTCGACGAGAATTACTCAATGGGAAAGTCTCTGAAAACCATGCATATCACCGCTTTGGCTTCTAAGCCGAACCGGGTCGGATCCATCAACGTCGTCCTGACGGCGAAGGATGTCGCAGTCGACGGGTTCTGCATGAGCCGGTGCGGGACCCACGGGTCGACTCGAGGGAAGACCCGGGTGGCGTATGCTTGGGTGGGGAACCCGGAGACGCAGTGCCCGGGCATGTGCGCGTGGCCGTTCCACCAGCCCCTGTACGGCCCGCAGACGCCCCCGTTAGTAGCGCCAAACGGGGACGTTGGGATCGACGGGATGATTATAAATTTAGCTACAATATTGGCTGGTACTGTTACCAACCCGTACGACAACGGGTATTTTCAGGGACCCGCCACGGCGCCGCTGGAAGCGGTTTCGGCTTGCACTGGGATTTTCGGGTCGGGCGCTTACCCGGGTTACGCGGGCAACGTTCTCGTGGATAAGAGCACGGGCGCGAGTTACAATGCGAATGGGGTGGGCGGGAGGAAGTTCTTGCTGCCGGCGATGTGGGACCCAGAAACGTCCACGTGTAAAACTCTAGTGTGATGTTTTGGCGGGAAAATGATTGGGTGTGGACATGTGTATGGTTGCGGATATACTCGCACGTTGGAGATAAATATGGAGGCTTTGGGGCAACATCTGGGTTGTCGTTTTAGCTTGACGTGTAAATTGTGCTTGTTTGGAAAATTACTACTACATTGAGGATGTTGTGAAAATTTAAAACAATAAGTCCACGTACACTTTTATTGACCACCTCCGACCATTTTTCTCTTACATATGTATGGTACCGATTTTATAATTAATGTATGAAGCCGACATATATGTAAGAGAGTAATAGTCGAGAAGGAGTCGATAAGAATGTACGTAACAGTGTACTTAACATTGTTGAATTTAAAAAATAAAATTATAACATTTGAGGGGGAATTAATTTTGAATATACTGGGACAAAGAAAAAGCTAATCCATAAAGATAGTGGTGGCACTGCTCTACTTCCTACTCTTTTATGTTGCTTAGATGTTAAGCACAAGTTAAAAAAGTAAGATTAGTGAGGGCCATATTTGTGACTTTATTGATTTTGATGAATTGGAAAGGAGTATATTAAAAATGATGCTTCTAAATAAAATAAAAATAAAACAAAAATGTTGCTAGAGGCGGGGAATCCATAATGGAGGCATTTGGTGGGTATATTCCATATTCCATTAGTGTTGCGGCGGTCTAATAATGTTCTACTCTGTAGTATCATTGAAATGGGTCCCTTGTGGAATTCGCTTCTGGATTTCTCTATGTGCTCACTAGACATGTAGATATATATCTACGACTGCGTGGTATGAAGTTGTAAAAGAGTAAAGTCGCATAATTCGTCTGCAGGCCGTAGTAGTGTGAGTGCGTGAGCGTGAGTATTAAAGCTTTTTTGAAACACATATTAAACTACTAAAATTGACGTGATTAAGAATTGAGAGCAAAAGTGCGCGACATTATGAAGAATTGTATCGGGTGTCGTTATAGCTATTTCATTTATATTTTTCCCAAGTTAAAGTAGTTCCAGAAGGGGAAAAGTTTCCCACCTATTTATTTGAAGAAGAATGGAAGAAGCAATGAAGCATGTTCCCATTTTTGGCAGAAAGAATGGAAAAGGCAACCTTGTTAGTTTGGAATACTCAAAATCTCTGCGTACGGTTTTTAATAAAAATTTTCCCCTCTCTCTACTATTATATTTTAAAACCTCCCTTAAAATTCAAACTAAAGAGCGTCGGTACCAATTGTAAGGAGCAAATACGACCCTTCATCCTTTTATATTTCCAAAAGAGTTCCAACCAAGGTTATGAATCTCATACCGTACCGGCCGGTACAGACCGGTATGTTCCGCTAGTATCCATATCCGGTACCCTACACCTCTAATTCCGTTCCGACTCAAATATCGGTCAGTACCGACCAATACTGGATAGTACCGGACTACTTTTAAATTTATTTTTTTCTTCAAGTATCAGACAATACTGGACAAATACCGGATGGTACCGGAAAAATACCGGATGGTACTGGATAAATACCAGAATATTTTTTATTTTTTTTGTTTTAAAAAGTGTATACTCCGTATTATGCTATAAATTCTTTTAGGTAGAAAAAAATAACACTAATAGCGATCAATCCGAAACGGTACCCAGTATCTCACCGGTACTGATATGTACCGTACTAATAAGAAAATTGGTACTTTAGCCGGTATGACATTCAGAATCTTGGTTCCAAATGTTTGTTGATGGAGCATTGGAACGGAGTTCATTTTATAAGGGGCCATAAAACAGGAGACATACAGAAAGGTCTTTTCTTGCTTTGGGCTTTTGTTTTGCAGGCCTTTTGCTTCAGTTTGGGTACTTTCTTGCAATCTCGTGGGGAGAATGACGGCCAATGATATGTTTTTGATAATTAATATTCGTCAAAGATATTTTCAGCATTAACAAATATTCTCAATATGTCCTTGGTGGGTATTAATTATCAAAACACGTTCTATGCTGTCATTTTCCCTTCTCATTCTGACTTCAATCTGCTTCTTGCACTTAAATTCATCTTCCCATCTACTGATGTTCTTTATTTTCAACCAAGGAAAAGAAAAAGCACAGTGGACAAATTATTTGAAGAAAGGAATATTGTGCTACTATGTTTTCAAAGCCGAGTTTCGATATTTTTCTAAGCTAGATTTTTTTTTTATTTTAAAAAAAAAGTGTGCTTTCTTGTGGGTATTTTCCAGAAAGTTTCGATTAAATGTTTGTGATAAAAATAGAAACAAAATTGTGTACCAATCGTTCCCACAAAAACCCAGAACTTATACAGAACATGAACCAAACAAGGCCTAAAATACCATAATTTATTTGAAGGAGTTTGAAGGCTTCAAGTGATTGAACCTATTTCGTAAAGATAATGTTGTTGGGAAATTTGTTTTAGGTTTCTCAGAAAGCAAAGAACAATTTATCTACGGGGTGAAAAAAAGGTGGTGGATGTATGATACCTAGCTAGTAAAGTGATGGTTATGGTGGTGATCGCGGTAATCAAGTGGTGGTGGAGGTGTGGTGACAGTTGTGATTAATTATGGTGGAGTAGGGCCGGCTCATAAGTTTGAAGGCCGGAAGTGAACCTCTTGAATGAGGTCTCCCTCTATTTTTCATACAAAAGTTTGTCTACAAAAAGTTTCATAAAAAAACTATTACAAAAGATTTACCGTTACAAAATATAAGTATAGTTATCCTAAAAAAATGTAACCATAACAATATCTCAAAATTCATCATTTGAAAATTAATCTTCTCAATTCCATTCCATGCATTGTCAACTCCATTCCATTCTATTGAACCAAACATACCCTAATGGGTTATGGCCTATGGGAGTTGATAATTAGTGTATTCCACCGTTGAGCCTATTTTATAGTTCCTAAATTTTAATTGGGCCTATTTTGTGTAAAGGAGACTTAGAGCAATTTTTTTTGAGGGGGCATATATATATAGGGGTCCTAGAATTTTTTGGGCCCTCATTTTAAGGATTTTTTTTGGGCCCAAAGCGTATGCTTCTCTCGTCTATCCTCTAAGCCAGCCCTAGGTGGAGGTGGTGGTAGAAGTAATGAGATGGTGGTTGTGTGGTTTGGTGGTGATAGTAGTTGCAGTGGAGGTGTGGTTGTGAATTGAAGGTGGTGGCAGAGGTGAAATGATGACGTTGGAGGAATTGTGGTTTTAGTAGTGGTGAAATGATGGTAAATGGTGGTGGTAGGGTAGATATTGGGGTGGTCAGGGTGGGGGTGAAGTTTTAGGTGTTATAACAATAATGTGTTGCGTCATCACGAGAAATAGTGTGTTGTAGTTATAATCAAGGCAAAACGTGTAACCTTCACCTAGCCGGGGAGTAATTATAAATATTTAGCACTAGATTTATTGGGTAGTAAAAAAGTAAGAAAAACTACACTTAGTGATGAATTATGTTAACCTAGTTCTTTAATTGATCCGATTCATCCGAACTTCACAGATTTAAATAATTCCCTTTTGTTATCACCTTTTCAATCCACTGACTATCAACCGAGGACTTTACCATGCTGGGATTACAATTTTAGTGGAACCGCGGGCCTCCAAGAAATTTCTTATAAATTTAGTTTTCAAAAAAGAAATGATTTTGATAATATTTATCTTGAGATACTTTTACAAGAAAAAAAATGTGTGGGGCTAATTAAAAGATTGTGAAAGGTTGTTTTGAATTTGCTTCAATTGTTTTTGGACTTGAAATGGAGGTAGGTTAGGTCCAATCGAGCCCAAGAAGCCCAATTTCTGGCCCAAAATCTAACATTACGGCCATGACATACGACTTGCGGGCCATATGGTTCAAAAGTTGCGGACATGATGTAACACTTTGCGTTCAGGTTGTTAAAGTTTGCGGTTGCGATCTCCGTATAAAAAACTGTCTACACTCTTCCTTCCTCATCCTCTCTCCTCTTCACTTCTCCCACCTCCACCTCTCTCTCTCTCTCTCTCTCTCTCTCTCTCTCTCTCTCT
>BPLS01021243.1:0-21962 GCA_019656275.1 Rhododendron kiyosumense | reverse complement strand
GTAGTAATTATTCTGTTTTATTAATTATTTTTGGTACGGAAACGACCTGATCAATGAGATCAAAGGCTACTTAGCAAAAGCTCCACTCCTCATGCCTCCCATTAAGAACAAGCCTTTGAAGCTCTACATTTTTGTTGCAGAAAGTTCTATTGGATGCCTTTTAGCCCAAAACAATGAGCAAGGGAAAGAGCAAGCTGTGTATTATTTAAGTAGGCTGTTAACTCCTTGTAAAAGGAGGTATACTCCTATTGAAAAGTTATGTCTTGCTTTGTACTTTGCAACAATAAAATTAAGGCACTACATGCTTCTTGTTGTGGTTTACATTATGAGTCAAACATACCTTATTAAGTACTTACTTTCTCGACCAATCATGCGAGGCCGAAAAGGTAAATGGTTTTTGGCCTTAATGGAGTTCAGTTTTCGATATATCCCTCAAAAGGCTGTAAAGGGTCAGGCTTTGGCAGATTTTCTTGCTGATCATCCTTGCATGCATATTGGCGAAGAATCTGATATAGGACTGAGCACATTTGAAATCTCACTCACGCCTTGGACTCTTCTATTCGATGGATCAAAAACTCAAATTGTCTCAGGCTGTGGAGCCATCATCATTTCTCCTCAAGGCCTGAGAACAGAGCTATATTTTCAATATGATTTTCCATATACAAACAATCAAGCTGAATATGAAGCAGTAGTAATAGGCTTTGAAATCATTAGGGATCTTGAGGCCAGAGAAGTAAGAGTTATTGGAGATTCAAACCTTGTAATTAACCATTTGGCATGAACATTTAAATGCTATAGTGAGGAGTTAGCTCCTTATTATATGGCAGCGACGCAGTTAATCAAGACTTTGACAACCTAACTGTTAAACATGTCTCAAGAGGTATGAATACTGAAGCAAACAGCCTGGCTCAGGCCTCAACAGACCTGAAGCTATCGCCAGAGACTCTTCATAAGATCATTACAGTCAATAAAAGGTTACTCCCTTCTGTCAGGAGAAGAGGTCTAGGCCTAGAAGTGTTTGTTTCAGACCTTCCAGTTGAAGAGGAAGAGGAAGGTAAGGAGGATTGGCATAATCCTATTATCGCCTACTTGAAGAGGCCTCATATGGGGGCTAGCAGAAAGGTCAAGAGAAGAGCGATGAGCTATGTTCTTCTTGGAGATGAATTGTACAAAAAAGGCCTCGAAGATGACTTGTTACTGAGGTGTCTATACCATACCGAGGCCATGAAAGTAATGGCAGAAGTCCACGAAGGGATTTGTGGAGAACATCAGTCTGGTATCAAGATGAGGTGGCTAATTAGGAGGTATGGATACTATTGGCCTACTATCTTAGAGGATTGTATATGTTTTTCTAAGGGTTGCTAGCCTTGTCAAGCTCATGGCCCAGTGCATCATACGCCCACAACAACAAATTATCAAGCTGTGGTGAAGCCTTGGCTTTTTAGAGGCTGGGCTTTAGATATAATCGGGATGATTTATCCCCCATCATCGAAACAACACAGATTCATCCTGGTAGCCACGAATTATTTTACAAAATGGGCAGAGGCCATTCCATTAAAATCAGTGGATCAACAGGATGTGATCAAAGTCATGAGGGAGAATTATCCATAGGTTTGGAATACCATAACATTTTGTGGCAGATAGAGGCTCAGTGTTCTTTGGTGCACAGGTTCGGGCCTTCGCGAGCCAATTCAACATATAGCTCTCTCATTCAACTCCCTATTACGCGAAAGGGAATGGCTAGGCCGAATCAACCAATAAAACCTTGATTGGAATTATCGAGAAGATGGTAGAGGAAAATCCAAGGGTTTGGCACGAACTCCTTTCTGATGCACTATGGGCTTATAGGACTTCAAAGAAGGAAGCCACAAACGTTACTCCTTACATGTTGGTATTTGGCCTTGACCCCGTACTTCCTATGGAGGTAACGGTTAGATCAGCCAGAATTGCATACCAACATGGCTTGAGTCATGCTGATTATAGCCGAGCCATGTTAATGGAAATGGAAGACCTTGACGAGGTAAGGTTAGCAGCCCTAGACCATATGCTGGTTCAGAAGCGCCAAGTGGCTAAAGCCTACAACAGAAGAGTGAGAGGGAAAAGCTTCACAGAAGGAGATTTAGTATGGGCAGTTCTCCCCTTAGGCGCATCGACCTCAAAGTATGGAAAGTGGTCTCCAACTTGGGAAGAGCCTTATCAAATTTGCAAGGTGTTTGAAGGTAATGTTTATCTTTTAATGGATTTGAATGGTGGAATGCATAAACATACTATTAATGGAAAGTTTTTAAAACATCATTATCCTACGATGTGGGAAATGAGAGATTTTAAAGAAAAACTACCATCAAAGCCATAAAGGAATAAAAGGCCTGAACTTGTTTAGGCCACCATGAAGATTATCCAAAATGGCCAAAATGGCCTACAATTCATTTAGAAGGCAGGATCGAAGATTATCCCAGGAAGCGGCAAGACCATTGAGTTGGGCCTCTAACCTTTCTTTGGAGGTTTGAAGGCCTGGTTGGTTGGAAACCAAGGGCTGGAGCTTGATCTTGACAGCCTTGGAGGTAGCAAACAGTTCCTTTTGTTGAGCTTCCAGGTTTGATTGCTGAGTCACCAGTAGCACCAGGCTCTTTTCGGCTTTCTCTTGCATATTCTTCAAATCCTGGATTTGATCTTCCCAGTCTTGAATATTTTTGGAAAAGGTGTTTTTTTGCTCCTCAATGGTATTGATCTGGGCCTTTAAAGCTCCATAGCCATCTACGCACTTATTCATTTCTTGGCGAAGATACCTGATCTCGGTAAGGCCTGATTCGACTTTGGAAAGTTCAAGGGCTACCCCCTGGGAAGTCTTTGTGAAAATATTGCAGGACTGTCTCGGCAGCATCACTAAAGATCTGAGCCCGGGCCAAGATGCCGAGAGCCTTCTTGAAAGAGAAAGCTCTCCCCGGGTGAAAAGCCGTCCTAATGTCCATCTTGATCAAGCCTTTGAAAGCCTCCTTGGCCTCAGCAATTTCTTCGGCGGTTGGGGGCACTTGAACAAGGTTAGCAGCCGTTTTGAAGAAGTCCTCCATGTCTTCGTCAGCGGCCTCCTCAACAATTTCTTCTTTTTGAATGGGTGTTGGGTCAGGGTTAATTGGAGAAACCTTGGACTTCTCAAGGGTTTGGGACGGGGCTTCATGTTCAAGGTTGACTGGGGGGCCGTTCGAGGTAGCCTGGGATGGTCAGAGGATAAAGAGACAGGTTGTTAGGAAAGGGCCTACAATTAGAGAGCTCAAAACTAAGACGCAAGGTATTACCTCCAATGAAGCAGTAAAAGAATCGCTAAAGGCAATTGAAACACTTTTCTTCGATTCGGCCTTCTGGATGTCATCTGCTTGTAATTTTTTAGAATGGGCCATCTTGGGCTTTGTCTTTTTGAGTTCCTTTTTTGGGATTGATTTGCCTTGGTCAACAGCTTCTTTTGATTCGGCCTAAATAAAAATCAAAAAGTTTGGAAAAGATACAAGTTGAGTATTCAGGCCTTGATGAAAACATGTTCAGGCCTTAATACAGAAATACCTTGGTAGAAATGTTAACCTGTTCGGGGGAGCTGGTTTTGGTGCTGCTTCGGGTTCTACCAGCGATCGCGGCAGCCTTCTCCTGTAGGGTTATACATTAGGCCTGGGCCACAGTGTTGAGCAAAGAAAGAAAGAGTTGATTAGATCGTACAGTTGTTGGTCTTTTATCAGATAGCTTTTTGAGCCTTTTCTTCTGTGGAGCTTCTGCTGGGTCAGGCTTGGTAACTTCTTGTGCACCTGGAATGGAGATTGCATAAGTGAACATGGTAAAGGCCTGAATTGAGACAGTAAATAAAGCAAAGAAAGTAAGCTCTTTGGACGTACGTTTCCTTTTCAAGCTGGCAGATGGAGAGAGACCTTCAGAGAGAGAGTTTTTCTTTTTGACTGGATCAATGTCCTTCACGATGATAGCTTCGGGGGTAATTTTCGCCAAAATCCCATTTAGGTCTTTGGCAAAATACCTATCCATGTGTCCTGCCCACCACTTCTCAAATCGAAGAGACTTTTCTAGACGTTCAGGGTAAGGCCTTAACTGGAAGGTGGCCTCATCCTTCGCAAACTAGTTCCAAATGGCTTCTAGGGTTTTTCTGGAACGATAACTCTATCAATGAAATCCTCGTTACAAGACTTGTATGGGGGAACGGGAATGAGTTGCATGAGGCCGAATTGTTGAGCAAATTGGGCAGCGTTGTACTATTCTGTCCCACACCTATTGTTGGCCGAGGACATACCCATGCCAAATAGCAAGTCTCTTTAAATGAGGAAGTTGGCCCAGACCTCCTTGGTTCATCAAAGTCCTCTCCAGGCTCTCCAGGAGGGTTTTTCAGCCATAACGGTATGGTCTCCCTTTTGAATGGCATATAGCCCTTGCCCAATGTGGTTAGTTCACGGTAAAAGTATGTGAAGCAAGAGTTAAAGTCATGTTGTTGAAGTTCTTGGCCTACGTAGTGACGGCCATAACAGGCATGTGTGGAGACGTTGTTCATTTTGGGGGCCAGCGTGGGGAAGTACGACCAAAGCCAAAGTGTAACTATCCAAAGAGGTCCAGGAGCAAAAACAAATTTATTGGTCAACAATTCCTGCATACCACGGTATAAATGTGCGATGACTAGTGGGGCTAGGGCCAATTTCTGGCCCGAAGCCAATGCCTTGGCAATATCCGTAAATTCCTTAGTAATCCTATTCGAGGATATGCAGAAGATACATTTGTTCAGCTATTAAACAAAGAGACCTACGTGTTCCTCCTCAGTGATTCCGTTTCCCTCCTCACTAGCAAAGTGTTTCAAGAAGTTAGAATAGGCCAACTGGGCCGATTCGGGGTACGTAAACGATGGGGTTTTCTGTGAAACGAAATAATCGGCCTTAATCCCATGGGGGTGGAGGCCAGTAAGAAAGCAAACATCTTGCATTGCGATTCCCATCATACCAACACGAAAGAGAAAAGCATTAGAGGGAACAGACCAGAATTGAGCCGCAGCCATGAACAGGGCTTTGTCCATGTTGATGAGGTGATGGCTGAGCATGATGGCTTCTTATACTCCTACCTCCTTCCATAGCCCTTCTTTTACAGCCGATACTCAGTTGACCCATTGGATGTATTGCTTGTCAGGCCTGTGCTAGAGCCAATTTGGGATGTCTCTGGGATATACGGTCCAATCGGCAGCAATACAGACGAATGGTAGGGCTTCTTCTGTAAGAGGGTAGAATGGATAGAGAGACTCCAGGTAATCACCATTGAACGCAGGTCCGAGCGCCATTTTTACAGTGGACGAGCGGGGTTGGGTCCGGTCGATCAGGATTTCGGAGTTGATGGAGAGGTTCTCGGCTTTAATGATTCTCTTGATTTCATCGGTGTAGGAGGTTGGGCTCTTGGCCGGTTGTTTAGCCTTGAAAGACGACATTGCTCGGAGCTTTTTGGGTTTAACAATGGTGGCTTAGGGTTTTTTCCGGCTCTAGATGAGAGAGAGGGATGGGAGATGGAAAGTAAAGATGATGGAGAGAGAAAAAGGCCAGCTTTAAAAGTGTAACGCCCCCAAAATTAGGGTACGTTAAATAAAACAATTTTATTGAAATTTCAAAATAGAGTCTAGCTCTTATTACAACATAACCCCCACAGGAGTTCAATATTACAAAAGAAAGGGAAACTAAGGTTTCCTAACTACAGCTCCTCTTACTTCTTCATCCTAGCCAGCTCCTCAGCTCCGGACGCCTCCAAGTGAACGGTCCATCTTGATCATCTACAAGATCTGACACATTATACCGACGTCGCCACCAATATAATATGCCAGGGTCACCAAAAAGGCAACACCATGAGCTACAACGCTCAATAGGAAATTCTTACCCACCAACCTTACAACTAACAATCACATACTCAAATTCGTTTAATCATCTAACGTTGGTGTCCAAGATTTCAGAGTTTCTCCTACGCGACTCATCGTAGACCGTGTCATTCATTTCTATTTACAAAACATCTTTCAAAAACATTTGCATTGGCTCCGTACCGCGGATAACCAAGCCTTTCAAAAATCTTTAGCATTGGCTCCGAACCGCGGAAAACCAAGCCATACACACCCAACCTCGGTTCCGCCGTTCCGGGTTCCCGAGTATCCTCACAATGGTTCCGCCGCACCGGGTTCCCATTGGCACACAATGCATTGGCTCCGTACCGCGGATAACCAAGCCATACCTCACCATGGTTCCGCTGCTCCGGGCACTACAAGAAAATGTGGCATTAACGGCATTTTTCTTGCCGGCGTTTGTTAAAATGCCACTAATACTAGTTATTCCCGGCATTAATATTAATGCCAGAAAATATTATCTTTAAACGGCATTAGTTACAAAATGCCGATAAAAATTACTCAAAAACGGCATTATTAAAGAAAATGCCGTTTTTAGTTTTGTTATGGGCGGCAATATTTCCACGAACGCGCGCAATATAGTCTCCCCTCCTAAAACGACGTCGCCTAGTGCACTGTGAAGTACTTCCCTCCTACTTTTTCCTTTTTCCCTCTTATTTTTTCCTTATTCCATCTGTCGTCCTCAGTTGATTTCACTCCCCAAACCACTGCAAACAAAAATCTCCAAATTGAAACCCCAAAAATGGAAGCCCCCGATCGATCTCTCTGCAAACAAAAATCCCCGAGGGATGGCCTTGTCTAGTCATCAGGAGCATACCATGGTTGGACTCGGTGTGTTCCATCAGTAGAGTAGGAGTACTGAATCTACTCCGGCTTATGGGAAGAGTATGGCTGGTCCATCCAGTAATGCTATCATAGGACGAAGATGGGTTGTGTGAGGTAGGTTCCCTGTCTTTGAATGATATCTCGTGGTTCTCACCATCGCAAGTACACTATTTCTTCTTGATTGAACAAATCTGCGTTCTGGGTTTGATCTGTGTCTGGTTTTGAGTTTACAAAATTTCTGGGTTTGATTTGCGTCTGGGTTAGAGTTTTGATTTTACAAAATTTCTTCATTTGTTCGCCTTTGAACCTTGAATCCCGTCTCTCTGTGTAGGGTTTCAGAATTGCATGCTCATAGTTCCAAAATTGATGTACTGGTTGTGTTCTATTTCTGCCATTAGACTGTGGGATTTGCTAAACTGTTGGTTTTGATTTTGTGTACAGATATTGTAGTTAATGGTACAAGAAACTTTATTTATTATTTTTTTTGGCCGAAATTGGTGGAGACCGTCTCAATTTTGTGTATAGATAGATGTGGGTCTTTCAAAGACGCATATAAACTGTTTGTTGAAAAAATGTTAAGAGAGTGAACACAGTGGCCATATGGTTGAAGTTTTGTTCGTATAATAATCCATTTTTAGGAGCAAATTTTTTGTTTAGCATGGCTTTGTTATTAGGAAAAAAAATGGTTCGGGACCACCCATTCCCTAGTCCTTAGATCTCGAGGTATTCGTGCCCTAAACCCATGTCTGTAGGGAAAAAATTAGTTCAATTAACAGTAGTTAAAAAGAATACTGTTTTGCAATTCATGACATTTGATGCCTGAGCATCCTAGGTGGGAAGGAGACCAAATTCTGAATTCAAGTCCACTGTAGAAGTTTTTTTTGATTGACAATAAAATTTTATTAAAACTCGACAAAGGGTTCATCGAGGCAAGACCCCAAACGGACCACAGAGAAAGAAGTACCAAAAGAGGTCTACAAAAAAGAAAAAAGAGAAAAAGATTACATTCAATAAAGATTGAATGAACCCAATGTTACATTGGTCCATAATACCAATCCAGTAGAAACAAACTGAGTGTAACATCATGAGAGCATTCAGTTCCAAAATTAACCATGAGAGAACATCCCCAATTCTCTTAGCCCTCCTATTATTAGGAATTGAAAGGAGATGGCCAAAAGCCACCTTCTAACAACAACAACCATTAAGGATAGCTAGAGGAAATATGTAGTAGATTATCCACGAAAAGAGTTCGATTCCGTTGTGAGAAAGCTTCCTTCTCGCCTTTGCCCCCTGTCCCCCTTTCCATTACAATCCTTGGACTCAAGGGGAAAAACCAACACCAAAGTAGCAGCACCCATCATTGGCAAGTCTATCAGTTCTGATTTATCAAAAAAAAATTTGGAAATTCCTCCAGCTTCTCTCCAAACTTGTAATAAACCACTCTTTCACCAATGCACCACAGGATTTGGCTAGCTACTTTTAGATTAAAATCTCACTCCACAATTCATTTAGTGGTTCTGAAAGAGTGGAGCAAACCTGTTGTTCCTCTGAAGTAATTGGAGTTTCTTAGCCTCTGTTTCAATCATCTTTCTCATTCTCATGAGAGCAGTGTCTTTGTAGTCAATCCCCAAAATGGCACCAGCTGAGAGAGTAAGCTGTAGTTCTTTATCCACTAATTTTTGTAGTTGCTCCTGTGAGGTACTGATGTACGTTTCATCATCAGAATTAACACCATTAGAACTCATGCATTCTTCATACATTTGGCTTCTAACTATTTTCCTGATATTTCTTTGGTTTAGATCCACTTCTAGTTCAATTTCTGGCACTTGAGATGTCTTTCAATCACCACTGGGCCGTATGTCAACGTTGCAGTCTTTTCCACTTCCTCCTGTTGCCTTACTAAATTATTTCCTCTTATTTCTTCTTGGACTTCACTGACTTGGGCTTTGTTAGTACTCTCTGAGGCTTGACTTTTTACTTGTGATGGGCTTTGTGAGTCTTGAACAAAAGAGTCCAGACCCTAATAGGAATTTGAATTAGTATCATTGATATCAACCACATTTTTTTAAAATTCCTGATCTGCTATCCTTGGTAATGAGGAAAGTTGGAACTTGTTCCCTCTTATAACCAATGTAGTGGCTATCCCTTCAGTTTCTTGGTGTACTCTTGTCTGATGGGGTACACCCTTCAAGAGGAGCATATCAGGGTTCAAACTAGGTGCATTAATGGACTCCTTGTCAACTTCTAACTTCCCCTGAATTGCCAAGTCATCCACTTGTTTCTTGCCCCCAGTCCCAGTGCAATCATCATCCACCTCATCATTTGTTCCGTCCACGTCATCATCTTCTTCCCCTGTAGGTCTTGGACCAGAACTTTAGAACTATGAGCTTGATGTAACTACCCTGAACGACCCCAATTAGTGGCTATTGTGTCCACTGTGGAAGTTTATCCCATGTAAACTCTTATGTTCAAAATGCATGCTCACATCGGATTTAGTTATGATACCAAGTTTCTCAAATGTACTGAGCACTTAAAAGTTAGCAAGGAGGTTGGGACTTCTTTGAACCCCATCAGCAAAAAATCTTGCCACATCTCTCTTTTAACCCCACAGCATATACGTGTTCTATGCAAACTAAAAGTTATGCCAAGCCAAATTTTTGCAGGATTCATTGAGTTGGTTGTCTCCGCGAAACTGGTAATATTTCCTAGTATAAGAGTTGAAGCTTTCTATCCCTTAGATTGAAATTTCATTAGTGTGACCTGCATTAATACTTTGTGTCCCATTCTCTTGTGCAGTTGGCTTTTATCAGCCATTGCCTAAACTTAAGTTGAAAATGCATTTCCACATTCTGTATTCCTACTTGAAACAATTGACTCTAGACACCTTACCCTTGCTACTACTCTGTTTGGCATGTAAAGGCGAATCAGGTGGCAAAATATGTCACTAATTCAGTGGTCAACTGTCTGTGTCTTATTTATGTGACTGTAAGGACACTAGCAAAAAGAAAACCATGAATTCCAAGTCAACCAAACTGCTATATAAAATCTGTGAATATCTTTGATCATTGATATGGCTTCTTTGCATTTTATGGTCTAGGCATTTGATTGATGAATTTCAAATTGTTTTCCTCATTATCGATCTTAAGTAGATTATTAGCCTAAGAATTTCAAAGCCAGTGAATAATATCTTCTGAGTTCTGCCCTTCACGAAACAGAATTTTGTGAACTGGAATAGTTAGATATGCAGGAACAACACTGAGCAAACTTAATAACGCACTCTAGTGTTTGATATACTACAGGAAAGTTGACACTATCCATGGTACTATGCATGACTCTACAGGAAAGGTGACACTATACTGTTCAATTAACTACTGTTATTATTCTTCCAACACATGTATTCTTTTTAGGTTTTGAAGTGTCGTATTCTTTTTAGGTATTCTTCACCAAATGGAGCTGGAAATGGAGATGGAGATCACACACCGTAACTAATGGAGCACAATGGATAGGTAAATTGTGGTTTCATGGTACTTTTTGAGGGAATGAGAATAGAGTTGGCCATTTTATTGATTTAAAATACACCTACCTCTCATATTGATTGATTTGTGTTGTTGCCAAAATTTATAGCTTGAGCCCAAATAAGTATGCCTTGTGGTCTCTGAAAGAGGCCTATAAATTGGATACAATACGTTGACCGTAGAAGACAACCATCTACACATAGCAACTTCTCACGTAGTTGTTCTTGATATCTGAAACATGTTGTGGACCTGACTAAGCTGATCTTGATCCGTAATTATCAATCACCACACAGTGCCAAGCTCTCAATCAAATCATATTAGAGCATGAAATGTAGGGACAGTCCCCCTAGCAATGGAATAAACATTCCAAGGGACATCCCCCAAGGATAGGCATGAGAATGACCAATCCATCTAGTCCAAAACCGAGCACTCTTAACTAGAATGGATACCTTCAGAAAGTAAATCTGATCAAGGTTTGGGCGTGACATTAATTAGGTATGCATTAGACATAACAAGAACCGAATAGCAAGAATACCAAAGAAACTTGCTAACTGAACCTGCTCGCGACACAACCTGACGGATGCAGGAGCCATTTGTACTCAAATTTTTCTGATGGTTCTTAAACCCATCAGGCCCTACAATTTCCACTAACGTAGGAAAAGAGGAAGGAGGAGTTACCTCTACACATAAGAGTACGAAAAAAGGAACCAGCAAGACACAAGCTCCCCTACTGCTGCCGAGTTTATAGTCAAAATGACTCTGTGAAATGATAGAAAACTGAAGGAAAACCTTTGCCATTATAGGTGCTAACCAGCCAAAGACCCCCTCGGATACTCACCTCCCACTCTTCTTTTTTCACATTACAAGGGAATTTAGGGGTCCACCTTCTCCCTCTAATATTCCTCACCAGATATCCCCGCTAAATATTACCTCCACTCTCAAAAGAGGGTTGAGGATCAATCACATAGTTCACGGGAAGACACATTCACACTATTTGAAATTGTACCTAATGGAATCAATCACACATCTCCACGACGAGCAGATTGTAAATTGTCTTAACGTAATTGCCTAGAGTGACAAGATAACTTCCTGATTATTGGAGTAATAGAGGTTGTGACATGAGCACCACAACACCGCCTACTTGCTGAACCTGCTTGCCGACTGGGCTAGCTGCACAATCTTGAACCTGCTTGCTTGTAAATAGGAGTAATAGAAGGAACTCCACCTCAGTTCAGGACCCTTCTTATGCCCCATGACCTGCTCCACGATCTACTAGGATAGAAGTAATGGCAGCAACCTGAACAATCTGCTATCTTGAACCTGCTTATTGAAAATTGCTGATAGTTAGCGGCATCTATTTCTGTTTGCTGAAAATAGATAAGAAGTGGACACACCAAGATAAATCATTAAGCGTAGATCAACAAAATACTATGCATTTGGAAGGTTCCATTCATTTACAAACCAGCTAGATTGTGCTCCTTGTGGAAGCTTGGAAAGAGATAAATTGGACTTGGGTCAACCCAAGGTTGAATAGAATTAACTTGAAAATTATAGATTGGGTTTGGGCGTTGGTAGCCGCGTTCCATCATGTTTAGAATTCAATGTGTCCCTTTTTGTGTCTGTGTCCGTATCCGTTTTTGTTCTACGTAGATAATTGGAGTTGAATTTTGTTGGTCATGAGTAAAACATCCGGATAATTGCAGTTTACAGCAGTTTTTTTTGGCAATTTTAGACCAATTTTTTGGGCAGTTTTTTTAGCAATTTCTTGAAGTGCATGGTATTGAACTGAGCAGTATTTGACCACTTTTATAGCATTTGAAGTGCTGACTTTTTTTTCCAGTTGTTGCATGTTGAATCTTTGTGGAAATGCTATCTTTTTCGTTTCCAGTTCTGGCAGTTTGAATCTCAGTCATTGTTAGGCTTGGTAATGCAGATTTAGTGCTGTTTTAGTGCTGTCTTTAGTCCAGATTTAAGTCCAGTTGTAGTGCAATGGGTAGTTGGAGTTGCATTCCTTTGTTTTTGGTTTATAAGATTACTAGGTTGTGAATTGATATGTGCTTAGTTGTTTTTGTTTCAATCAAACTTGTATCAATTGTTAAGTGCAAAGAAACAATAGGTTTGGAAATTTATTGCAGAAAGATTTGTGGAGGACATAAAATGTGTCGGCTGATCAGAAGGCATGGCCTTTATTGAGGAAGGATTTGTGGAGGAGCTACTTCGGCTGTAGAACTATCTGATATGCAAGATGTTTATACCAACATAGTAAGGAAGGAAAACACAACTTGGGCAATAGGAGTTTCGGGTTCCCCTTATCGGCGGCGGCCCATAGCCACCCTATCTAAATTAGTTCCTTCTTATAAGGTGAGAAAAACTCTGATGTGTGTTCATGTTGTTATGTTATTGACCAATTAATACGTTTACTGAGATTTTGTGAAGAGAAAAGTTACGAGATTATTTGAGGTCTTTATTACGATCTTTGGTGATATTAGTTACAAACCATTAGGTGCAGAGGTTTTTTTCACCATCCTATGGTCTTACTGAGACTGTCTCATGTTTAATTTTCCTTGCCAACAACTCTTGGGACCACCTCACCCCACGCGTAAGCATACGAGGTGTGCGCAAGGTGGCTTGGCTCGACTCGTGACACCTTGCATTACCCAAAAAAAAAAAAAACCATTAGGTGTGGCTATGAAACAGGATACGGTGTGCGTTCTCTTGGGGGATGTGTGTACCATTTCTGAGGTTTGAAAGTGTATTCTTGATGTTCCGTCTTGCGAGTGTTTGACTTTGACATCTATTTGCAGGCATTTTTATCCCTCTTTGTTATCTTTAATAGGAGAACATAGCTATTGTGACCTATGGAATATGAATTGAATTTCATTCCGTTTCATTCTTATCGAGTTATTATTTCTGGTCTGCTAGGTCTGCTTTGGCTTATAAACCCAGTAGCTAGTGTTCATCGTTCATAAAGGTGTTCAGATGCATCTAAATGCAACAATTGAGTTCTTGGAACACTAAGTTTCAATATTAGCATTTTGCTTTAAGGATTTTGACCTTCAGTTTTATATCATATCATCATGTTGACATTCCCAGATCTAGATTTACTGGTATCTTGTCCTTTTAAAATTTGGCATGCTTTTCAACAAAGATAAGAGAAAAGCTAGCAAATAATGTCATTCCCTTTTTTCTTTTGTCCTTCCTCTGGTTGGGTGTGGTGCAGCTTGCTGGGTGCAGTGTCTAGAAGCCCTATGCGCTTTGATCAGGAGCACTACTACAAATAAGTTAGAACTAGGATATGTTTGATGCCCTATGCACTTTATCTTTAAACTAGGATATGTTTGATGTTTGTGTCCTTTATCTTGCATTTAGTTTCTTGCACTTAGTGATTGTATAGATACTCATACACCTTTGTATAAACGTGTAATTGTTTCTTGTATTTGCAGGTTTATAGGACATAGACGGACATGGAAGACATGCAAGAATGATGGGAAATCTTCTTGATAATGAAAATTGTTTTTGTTTTGGAGTTCGCTACCAAAAGCATATTTTGGGTATTTGTGTTGCTTTGGTTAGTATGATTTTTTGTTTTTGGAGATACACATGCAATTGAAACTTATATTTTGACACTTTGGGTTTGATTTTCACATTGGCATTCTATACCTAGCATTGTTATTTTTGTTGCTTTGAGAATAGTCTTTACGATGTCCAATATGCTTATATATGGAACTTGCATTTTGGTTTTGGTAGTGGAACTTCAAATTGTTTTGGACAGTTAAAATTTTGTATGCAGGAAATGTGGTATCAAAAATGGTACTAGGGTAGGATAATTTGTTAATGAAAAATCATGTATTAAAAATGAAAATTGGCAACAAAAAAAAAAAAAAAGAAACTTTAGCGGCGTTTTACAAATGCCGATAAAACTAATGAAAAGAAAATATTAAGATACAAAAATGGCATTTTGAAAATGCCGGTTAAAGTTATAAAAAAAACCGGCACTTATAAAATGCCGGTAAAAGTTATAAAAAAAACCGGCACTTATAAAATGCCGGTAATATTATCTTTTCCGGCATTTGCATCAAATGCCGTTAATAAATGTATATTCGGCCATTTTTTTCCCGGCACTTTACAAATGCCGGAAAAACTAGTAACAAATGCCGGTTTTATTTCCGGCATTTGTGCAAATGCCGTTTATGTATTACCGACACTTAGCTAGACGGCATTTTTTATTTTCGTCAACAAATGCTGGGAATACTATTACCGGCATTAATTTGGTCTTTACCGGCATTTTTAAAATGCCGTAAAAAGCTTAATTTGGCGTAGTGGGGTTCCCATGGGAACGCACAATGGTTCCGCTGCTCCGGGTTCCCATTGGCACACACCCTCACAATGGTTCCGCTGCTCCGGTTTCCCATTGGAACACACACACACCTCACACAATGGGCAAGTCCGGCCACATTGCGGTTTTCAACACATTTCAACATTTTTCAACACATCCTAAGTGTCATGTTTCTACTTTCTCGATTCTCGTGTCTCGTTACATGCAAAGACTCCGTGGTAGGACAAAAGTAAACATTATTCATCGTAATTCAACAAGATCATCCAACTCTATGTTCAAATCAAAGCTTAAAGCTTAACGGCACAAGTAATACAAACAACTCACATAAGCATGCTCATAATCAATTTCAAGATCAAAATACAATTGCTTGAAATGGAAAGTTTATAAAGATAACCTACTTTGAAATGGAAGATAACAAGATCTTACATATACATAGGAATAGGGTTAGAATATCCTACCTTGATCCGAAACTAGTCGGGGCCGAATAAGCTAGGTGGAATTTCCCTCGAATCTGGACCGAACTTCGAACGGCAATAACTCGGTCAATCTTTGGCCGAATAGAGTCGTTCTTGGGTCGAGAACGAAGATCTCTAAACCCTCTACAACTCTCGAGAAGGAAGTTAATTCTAGAAACGACCTTAGGTTGGAGAAAAATGGGGATGAAAGAAGTGACAGTGAGCTGTCCAGAAATGAAAATTCAGAATTTTCACTGAACTTCGGATGACAATATCTGGGTCATTTCTTAATCGATTGGGGTGATTCTTGAGCCTAACTTCAAGGTTTCGAAGCGCTCTACAACTTTCCAGAAGGAAGTTGATCCTAAAAACTACTCTAGACAGGAGAAAATGGAGGATTTCCGACGGGACAGTGGCTGCCCAGAAAATCAGAAATGGTTTTCTAGAGAGAAGGAAGAGCTAATTGCTTGAGGTGTGCTTTGAAAGGCTTGGAATGGCCTTCTATTTATAGGCAAGAGCTTGGCCCTCTTCTTTCTCTCTTTCTAAGTCTCACCTTGACACTTGGCAATGAATCTTGAAAGATCAAAACTAATCCTAGACTTGTAAGGCTATTCTTGTACCTTGGTGATATTCTTGGATCAAATGGAGGGTTAAGATGATAATGGTACATGATCAAAGGGTTAAGAAGTTGCAAGGTGTCCAAGAAGTATATCAAATCAAATCCAACTTTTAAGCACAAATCAAGGAAAAATCCTTGGGTTGCATGGCTATTTTTGTACCAAGATTGATCTTGGATCAATTGGATGGCTAGGATTGATCCTTGGTGGGCAAGAAAGATATTGGTACAAGATCTAAGGGTTCAAACTATTGCAAGGTGTATGCAAGAGTACAATGGAGGTGATTTCCTAGCAATGAAGAATAGATACACCAAGGATTTCAAGTACAAAGAGAGATCAATGGAAAATACAATCCAATCTTCCTCTCTCTTTCCTCCTCTCTCGGCCCTCTCTCCTCTCTCTCTCGGCCCTCTCTCCTCTCTCTCTCTCCGGCCTCTCTCTCTCTCTCTCTCTCTCTCTCCCTCTCTCAAGTACATATATATATATATGCATGTGTAAGAAACAATAAACAAATGGTACTTTTGTACCAAGAGATCAAAGGAGATTTTGAAAGACTAGATTTTCCCATTAAAATAAATCAATGGGCACATGGATTCATAGCCAATAAAATAACCAAGTACTAGAGTAATATATACACATGTACTTATGTATCAAAACCCTAACAAATCATAAATAAGGGTATTTTGGGAAATCTTGATATTAAGTACTTTTATTTTAAAATAATGGGTACTTTGGCACATGGGGTTAAAAGAAAATATTAATCAAAAAGACTGGAGAGACTATCCGTAACAAGACGATCAAGTTAGTCCGAGTCCTATGGAAGCATCGTGGAGCTGGAGAGACTACTTGGGAAAGAGAGGAAACCATGAGAATGAAATACCCTCACCTGTTTGAATCCTAGCGTGCACCTAATTTCGAGGACGAAATTGTTTAAGGGGGATAGGTTGTAATAACTTTGAATTTTAAGGAATAAAAAGTTATTTTTATTATTCGAGTTATTTAATTTAATTGCTTGAAATTCGTAAATTCTTGAAATTTGCCATAATTGCACTTTGGTCCCTCAAGTTTCAATTCTTTCGCTTTAGTCCTACTTAGCAAGCCTAGTTAGCATCTAACTATCTTGTTAGAGTAACTAAACCGAAAAGTTCCCTAGCCTTGGCAAAATGACCGTTTTGCCCCTCGTTGGAACTTTTGAACCTTTTGGACCCTAGACTTTATATTTTGATATTCATTTTCTTTTAATCAATTTGAATTATTTTCTTTGACCATTGGACAATAATGGTTAGGGGGATTATTATCCATTGGGTAATAGAATCCCAATTGTTTATATTAAAGAGTAAACTTACTTTATGGTACTTTTAAATTTCTATATTATTTTCTTTGGCCTAATAACTATTATCCATGGGATAATAGATGTTAGGGGGAGTATTATCCATTGGACAAAAGGGTTAATCTTCCTAAGTACCATTAGATCATTTAATTAATTACTTTCCTTAATTTGGGGAAAAGTACTATTACTTTAATCAAAAGTAAATAGTGACTAAAGTACCCTTTAATTATTCTTTAATGGGATTTTCCTACTTTTATATATATATATATACATGTGTATATATGTATTGTACATAGGAGGATTATTCTATTGCCTATTGTACCCTAGTATTTAATTAGTTGGTAGGAGTAAATCCTAGCCTTTATTCTCCTTGGATATCAAAGTACCAAAGAACCCTATTGTTTATTTGGATTTTCTTACATTGTATGACATATATATATACATATATATGCTTGTACCATGCAAGAGAAGAGAGAGAGAGAGAGAGAGAGGCCGAGAGAGAGAGAGAAGGGAGAGAGGAGAGAGAGGAAGGAGAGAGGAAGGGAGATTTGATTTGGCTTTGGTTTGATTTGTGATGTGTACTTCAAATCCTTGCAAATTTACTTCTTTCAATTCAAATCCTTACACCTTTGTACTCCCATATATTCACCTAGCAAGCTTCCTAACCCTTGGATGGTGTACAATTCTCATCTCAACCCTCCAATTGGATGCAAAATCTCTCCAAGGTACACCATAGCCTTACAAGCTAGGATTTCTCTTTGATTTTCCATTGATATTTCCATTTAAGTTGGAATTTTCCTAACCCTTGGATTGTGTACCAATCTCATCTCATCCTTCCATTTTGATTCAAGAATCCAACTAGTACTAACCTAGCCATGCAAGCCTAGGATTTTTCCTTGATTCATGCTTCAAAGTTGGATTTGTTTTTATTTAAAATTGGGGAAAGAAGAGAGAGAGAGGGGCCGGCCTTGAGAGAGAGGGGGCACCCCTTGGCCTATAAATAGAAGCTCATTCCTTCTTTGAAAATCACACCTCAAAGCAATTGCTCCTCCTTCTCTCTAGAAATTCCAAGTTCTTAGTTTTTAGTTCAAGTTTCTCTTTGTTCTTTGTGAGTTCTTGAGTGAAACCCCCGAGCCGCTTCCAAAACTACCCGACGGCTCTCAAAGTAGAGTAGTAGTAGTTAGTTAGGTTGTTTCTAGGAAAAGGTTTCCAAAACTTTTCCTTTCGAAGCAAACGGAGCGCCGTTACGCTGCCGGATTTCACCCGACGACCAAAGTCACCGCCAAGAAGAACGGTAGTGAATCCTATCTATTTTGTAGTTAATCCTAACTATTTTCTATCTAATTAGTAGTAATCTTTACTAATTTCAAAAGCTTACTTGATTTTGTAAAGAAGTTGTGATCATACTTTAAAAGTGACTTTGTTTGTTGTTTGAAAAGTAAAAATGCATGTTTATGTTATTTTTGGTATTCAAGCATGCTACGTGGCTTAGATGTTGTTATTTTACCATTTCGAAGTTGGAATAATGCTTGTTGGTTGTAAAAAGTCTCACATGCGGAATCTCACATGCAAACGTGACACGAAAACCAAGAAAATAGAAACATGGCACCTAGGGTGTGTTTAACAAGGTTGTTGTGTTTTTCCCGGTTGGAAAGTACTTTGGAAACCACATAATGACCATTTTGAGGGTGTTATGTGAATGTGTGTGTGTGTGCCAATGGGAACCCGGTGCGGCGGAACCATTGTGAGGATACTCGAGAGTCCGGAACGGCGGAATCGAGGTTGGGTGTGTTTGGCTTGGTATCCGCGTTACGGAACCAATGCTTGTGTGCCAATGGGAACCCGGTGCGGCGGAACCATTGTGAGGATACTCGAGAGCCCGGAATGGCGGAATCGAGGTTGGGTGAGTTAAAAGGTGTTTTTGGTAAAAGTGTAACAATGAAAAGATTAACGATGAGTCGAACGCCAACGGTAGTTACAAGCGAATATAAACATGTTAGCTTATTGCTTTTATTCCTTGCTTATGTACTTATCATGTGGAAATCGATGTTAGTAAAGTAGGATTTACTATTGAGCCTTAGTAGCTCATGGTGTTGCCTTTGTGGTGACCCTGGCATATTATATGGGTGGCGACGCCGGTATAATATGTCAGATTTGATAGATGAACAGGGCGACCTATTCACTTTGGAGGCGTATGGAGCCGAGGAACTCGCTAGGATGGAGGAGCAAGAGGAGCCGTAGTATAGGACCTCGTAGCTTCCTTTTGTTTGTTTTTGAACTTCAAATGCTCCTATGTGAGCCGTTTTGTAATAATGAGCAGTGACTCGATATTTCTGTAATAAATTTCCTTATTTAACGTACCTAAAATTAGGGGCGTTACAGCTTGGTATCAGAGCTTTAGGTTCAACCCTCGGCTATGGGTAGATTGGGTAGAACCATGTAGAACCTTAAGCTAGTTTTTGCCCGTTGCATAAACGTGAATTGATTTTCAAGTTTACCGTCCCAAATTGGGTGGAATTCTGTCAAAACAATCTTCGGATTGAAGCAAGGCGCGGAAATTGGCAGTACCGCCGAGCTGGGAATTCCCGAACAATTGGATGATGACTTAAATCAAGAATCGAATGTGGAACGTAGAAATCTGAAAAGTGTTTCCTTATGATTTTTACTAAAAACTATGTATTTTCGAAACGTTACTAACGAAGTTTTCATATAGATGGATACCCCAACCAACCTGTCGCTCGAGGATTATGTCATGGAAAGGCTATCAGCCCGATGCTTAGGAGACCCTAACTTCATTACCGACATGCGTGCGGAGCAGCGTGACTTCATTAGAGTTCAAAAGAATACCCCGATTCCCGTCGAGCAAGACCCTTGGTTTCCCCACATGTTTCCCCTCCTAAGTTCATTTTATGAGTACTTTGGTTTCCTACTCATAATGCCACCTACCGAGAACGAGGAAGGAAGGACCGTTGACAATGAAGCCGCCGTGGAAGGAAATCCCGCAACTTGAGGAAGCTTGAAGAACAAGGAAGACTAGGATGAGTACCCTAAATAAATTTCCCTAGCCTTTGTATAGAATGTTTTAGGAATTTCCCTAAGCTAAGTTGTATTTCCAAGTTATGTTATGAAATAAAACTGTGTTGGTTTGCCTTATTCATAAGTCTAATAGTTAAATTTTCTTTATTGTAGATGGAGCCTCTAAGCCCTTATCAAGTCAACCTATTAGCCGAATCTCATCGACTTGCGAGCACCGTGAGGTCCATGACCCATCAACTCGTGGAGGATCCCTACTTCTCGCTTGCCTTTCCCTATACCAACGATTTTTACCAAGAACATGGAGCCCTCGTCCGTCCCCTCAATGAGGAAGAAGAAGACATGGTTGATGCCGTACCTGTCATCGTTCAACTTGTACCTCCCGACAATGTGCACCCCCCGATTGAGCCAATCAATGCCGACCCTATCAATGCCGTGCCAATGATAGTAGCACCCCCCAACAACGTGGAAGATGAAGAGGAAGACCCCGAGGAAGAAGACCCCGAGGAATTCAATGACCCGCCACTCAATGCCGCCGATTGGGAGCATTTGATGAACTTGCCAAACCCCGACTTGCCATCCGACGATGACGATTCCGAGGACGAAGACCCCGAGGAGTTTGGAGGACCAATGGGATTGGATTCCGATGATGAGGAAGACTTTGACCTTGGAGCACTACCACCTGCTGTAGTTACGCCCGACTACATGGACATAACTACCAACCCCGGAGACGTGCCGCCACCGCCTTTTGAGGATGATATTGGAGTTTGTAGGATTGCATTCCCTCACATTTTCTAGACTAGCTAGCAAGCCTAGCAAGTAGTAGAATCTTTTGTTGTAAGCGGATGGGGATAGGATCTTATGTATGTAGTATGGTGTAGGAAGCTTTAACTTGTAAGCCGTTATGATGTACTTGCCGTTTAAGTAATATAAGCTTATGCTTTATCTATTGTGATCTTTGTTATGTTGCTTACTTGTTGTGTTCGATTTCCGCCATCCACTGTTAATTCTAATATATAACTTTCCTTATTGTAGATATGGATAGCTATTACTCTGCCGAGTACACCGTGGCTCACCTTCTGTTCTACAAGGCCATACTTGCACCCGAGAGTCTCACGCCTGTACCTCACCTAGGGATTTGTGACCCCGAGACCGGCGAGCAGCTTTTCGAGGTAGTTGTGTTCTCCTCTGTCACCACCGAGGACATCGATCCTCAAGACCCACACCTTCGTGAGCATGTGGAGAAAGTTCGCAATGACGGCGAGCGTTGGCTCGAGAAGAGGGAGAAAGAGTGGAAGATGCAGCTAAGAGAGTTCTTTGGTGTCATTCCACCGAGTTAGTAGAGTAGGAGTGTTAGTAGAATAAGGTTCCGAGAGTTTGAGTTGCCTTTCAAGCACTTATGCTAGAAGAGCCAAGTAGTTGATGTGTAGGATTATCGCAGCTTGTAGTAGGAAGTTTGCTTAGTATATTATTTTATAGTAGAACTCGATGCTTTGTACTTGTAATCTTCTTCTATCTATGAAAGTTTGTTGTTAAGAATGTTGTTGCGTACTATTTTATTGATTGTTTCTCATTTTGAGCAAAGAAAAATAGTTTAGTTGAAAACTAAACCTCCCCTTTTTCGATTTTCATTCATAGATGGTGAACCGACGGAGTGGACTAGGATACGAGGCCGGTGATTCTTCTAACCCTAACCCCAACCCTGACCTCGCTCAAGTCATGCAAGCACTTGTGACTGCTTTGAACGCTGCCCGTCAAAACCCAAACCCGAATGAAGGACCTATGACGAGAACCCGTGCGATGAACGAGTTCTGCAAGCGTCGACCTCCGACTTTCAACGGTGATACCAACCCGACCTCAGGAAAGCTGGCTAAGCTCAGGAATGGCAATACGAATGGAGCTGGCTAAGCTCAGGAAAGCTATAGAGGAATTGGGTCACA
>BPLS01021242.1:0-29890 GCA_019656275.1 Rhododendron kiyosumense | reverse complement strand
CTCTCTCTCTCTCTCTCTCTCTCTCTCTCTCTCTCTCTCTCTCTCTCCGACCAGGCCCATATTTCTCCTAACCGGTTTTTATTCAGACAGTTTGCTGTACCCTGTCGTCGCAATCGTTGCCTGAGTCAAGCTATGAATCGGACTCAGATGGGTTTTTATTAGGGATTTGGACAGCGTTCATCACTTCGCCGGTGGCTTTTTTTTTGGATGGTAAAAAATGGTTTCGTCTATATGGTTTATTCCCAAGTACCGTTTGATGATGATTAGACCTCCCACCGGTGAAATGTAATGAGAATCGAGAACAGTAGGGGTTGGAACTGAATATTCATCCTTCTTGTCTTCTCTTTTACGATAACGACAACTAGAAACATTTCCATTAGGCTACAAAATAAAAATTGGGCATCCAGAAATATGGGGCAGGTAGGAGAGAGAGAGAGAGAGAGAGAGTGTGTGTGTGTGTGTGTGTGTGTGTTTCGCCGGAAATTGGATTGCCGGAGGTGGGTCTGGCCGAAAAGATGAGGTGACGACCGGAGTGGTTCTGAGAAACAGGGGGATAGCGTTGTGGGGAAGGAGAGAGGGAGGGATCTTATGAGGTGATGGAGAGTGAGGGGATAGAGTTTTAAACTCAGCCATTGATTTTAATGGCTGAGATCTTGTGCCAAAAGTTGTGTTAAATATTGTGTGAGGGGAACCGGCCCCATTTATATATCTGCATTTATCAATAAACTAGAGTAATGCACGTGCTTTGCACGTTTCTGCGCGCTCATTGGTGCAAGTGGTAGTTGGGAAGTTAATATACATATATTTTTTGTTCATGTAGTGATGATAGTAGAGAAAGAACTACCAAGAAGGTATCCAGATATTAAGAGCTGAAGTTACAGAAGCTTTTGGACCATATATCTCCACAACTTGCCCGTGTAGAATCCAGTAAGACACTAAAATGCCAGCATGCAAAGATAATAAACACAAAATTCTACCAACTGCCAAGCCACCACATAGACTATGACATGCAAGAATTTAGCATATATGGTCTGTAATGTATCTAAGTTTGGAAAGATAAAACAATTAAAACTGAAGATATGGAGTTCAATGAGTCATATATTTCCAAACCTTAACAGTCGAGTTATAGCATAGCTAGAGGAAGAAACTGGTAAATCGTCTAATTCAAGACAACAGTCCCAATCGCAATCTATAATCCATGAGCAAACAAAAGATGAAATTACTTATTGCATTAGCTTAGTGAGTCAGCTGCACCGACAGAGAGACAGTAGTTATGTCAATGCAAACTATACTAGGATGTAGTTCAATGAGTTTTAGTTACAAAGATGTTGGACACAAGCTTGCCTGTAGAATGGATATCCATCACACACAACCTTCTCCTTCTTCAACAAATTCTCTTCATTAGAGTCAGTTCCATCTGATTTACATTTCCTTCTACCTTCTACCAGGCATAAGCTGACAATTATTAGCCCCTATTATACTCTTGAGTCAGAGATAAATGAAGCAAGGGACAAAGAATAGATTGCATCCACTCCGCATGCTATATTAACTTTAGTAGAAAAGCTGCATGTCTCAGAAGATATTACTAATAACCCCTTTCTACAACCCTATCAATGAAAATAAATTAAAAGTAGGTTGTACTGCAATAGCATGTTTTGCAATTATTCTTAAGATTCATAAGGAACGCACTTGCTGAAAACATGCAATCTACATTTCATATTTTTTTATTCCCTCTGTAAAAAAATCTTCCTCCATTTATATTTTTCCACTAAAAGTTGTAAGAACACGTGCAATTTTGTTTGGAGATAAAAAAACAGATTACATGGCCATTTCAAAAGCCCTTAAGGTGTGAGAATCACCTTAACACCTCATCGTTGCAAACAACTTTGCTGGGCACATTCAAAGCACTAACTTAACATGATAGAAACCCAAAACAAAAAGCACATTCAAACCACTAACTCAAAGTACATTCAAAGCACTAACTTGGCGAATGAGCCCGTGCATGAAGGAACAGCGCAACATGTTCTAAGCAACTAAATTGAACTACCCTTCTCTGCTTCTAACCAATCCGATAACGAACCCGACTCTTTTAGAAAAATATTTTTTAAATAAGCTTCAAACAGAATACATCTAATCAAATTTAACTATTTAAGCAAGTGCACTTCAAAAAAATATACTACCAGTTTAAAACTACCCACGAAAACAAAGCTGTCATCACACCCCTTAAGAGAATGCTAACTATAAGAATACAACAACAACAACATAACAGTCCCCAATCATTGGGGGTATGAGTGGGGAAAGATTGAAGACAGACCTAACCTTTGGCAATATATGCACAAAGTGGTTGCTCTCAGGTTACCACTGAAACAGTGGTCCCCCCTAAACCTCCAAGAACAAAGGAGCTACAGGGACGTTTTGTTGTAGAACCATGCCCCCAAATCAAAGCCAAATGGCATTAGAGAGGGCAATGAAAGAATGAAAGAATGAATTCTAATAGCAAAGTAGCCCGTGCCTGAAGGCACAAATTCAAAAGCATTGACCAACAGCCCTAGCTCATTCAATTTTAAAAAATTCTAGCACCACACAAACACTCACACACACCCACTCAATGTAGGATCATCAAAATTTAGTGCATTGAATTCCAAAACAATCAAGCAATTTTTTTAAGTTAGAGAATACAAAACAAAGAAACTGAGGCATGTGCTAACGCTCATACCAACCTAAGCCAACTCCCTTATTTTACTGTTGACCTCAGCTACCTAACAAAGGACCCAATAGCTCCATCTCCAAAATAATTAACAACTGAAAAAATAAAATAAAAACCACATTCATGTTAGTAAGAAGGGCTACTTGTTATAGGCTTAAGATGAGAGGCAAAATAAGGTTTCTTTTATACTTTGTTTCATGGAAGAAGTGCCATAGTCAAAGAATGCAACTCAAATCTTGTGTATTTGATGTGTATTATAGAAAGCTAGAGGAGCCATATTACTTTTGAGGCAAATGCTTGTGTGTTTTAGAGAGAAATCATGATTGACAAACAGGAGCTCCGGTAAGAGGTTTCAATCTCAATCGACAACCCCACACAAACAAGTTAGGTGAATAAAGAAAGCCTGCATTCAAAAATCATGTTTTCATCCTTCATGGGCACATTATACTTTTTGTTCTATGTTTAATAGGACATGAGGTCTAATAACCTTTGCATTTAAAAACCAAAAGTAGAACTAACAATTGGTGGATTAACAAAAAGAGGTCATGGTCGTGCTTAAGACATAGATGGTTATGCAATGGGAGCTAATAATGGAAAGTTGTTTTTCATGTTACACCAGCATAGGGTTGATTGGCCCATCAGTTCCCAAGTCCAAATGCACATCAAGTCTAAGCATAGGATACACTTTCCATGTAAACCAAAAAATGCTAAACTAACAAATGTCACGTGTTGGACACTCCGGCGACATGCACCACATCGAGGACACGTATGAGACACATATGGGGCGTGCCAAACACCATATTCTGAAGTTCACAATTGACATACTTTGTTCGGAGATTCTCGTTGCATGGTCATTTTATCCTTCCAAACAAAGCTACATGTGCTTGTTATCAAAAAAAAAAGTTACATGTGCTTCCACATGCAGCTGTATGATTCCAAGATTCATACATAGACAACAGTTCACTCTTTCAATTACCGCAAGTTCAGGACATCTTGATCCAAAAAAGAAAAGAATCCATAACAGAGTTGCATATAAGGCCTTTTGGAAATTTCGATAAAGATCAGATATGACTAAATAAATTTTGTGAGACTGACATCAGATATGACTACATCACAGTCCTTTATAATGCCATTGGGATAGTTTGTGAGACTGACATTTTATGATTCCTCCAAGAGGTCGCTGTATTCGTCTCCTCCCCACACCGGGGAACACCACGTGGTGCATCCATCAGATAGTTAAAATGCGATGATCAACTAATAAGGTTCAAGTGTTCAACAATACAACCTTTAAGCTCCTTGAAGCTATACTCTGAGTCTAATTGAAATTTCTTCCTAATCGAGTTCCAGAAGTTTCGTATTCAAATGTATGTTTGACTGTGCTTCTAAGGTTTCTAAGCCCCAATATTTTTTAGGTTTATATTTTCTAAGGTTTATAAGCCATATCATATTCTAACCTCTAATGGCAAAATCCAAAACCTCTAATTCTCTGACTAGAATTCTATGGTATTTCAACCTTCATGCAAGCAATCTTCTTTTTCACTAAGTTTGAAGAGAGTCCACCAAATTTTCATAAGAGTAAACAGTAGTGTCCACCACATTTTGGAAAAAAGAAATAGCAGATGTAGCAAAAGAGGAAAAAACTAAATAGAGTAGTGAGATAGGTGGACACCTTACGTGCATGAAAGATCAAGAAGCTAGTACCTCGGTGATTTTAAATCTACAAGCAAAGACTGGATAGGATGCAACTCAGAAACCCCATTCCCCGTTTGACTGAAGCACTAAAATAAAAAAAAATAGGGCTACATACAAGCAAAGACAAGATTAGATGCAAGTGAATCCGGAAAAATAGAAACCCTATTCGGAAGATAGGATTGGATAGATTTGGAAGTTCAAAAATCCGATTACCTGTTGATTTAGTGGTAACTCCGATTACCTCCTACCCATTGGTTCAACATTAAAGTTCAATCTCAACCCTTAAAAACACACAAAAACCCCTTGGATTGTAATATGAATATGGATTTATTAAAGCAGTCGATTTGTCAACAAATTAAACCAACGAACTCAGATTATAGCAGTCGATATGTCAACAAATTAAACCAAATGAACTGGAAATAAATAACTTAAAAGCAATAATTTATTATACCAGTCGATATGTCACTTAACTTCAAATACTTATTAATGAAGATAGTTCTTTTTCCTATGGATTTTTATCATAATTCAATTTCCATACCAAGTTACATTTCCATACACCAAAGCAACACAGGAGTTAGAGATAGAATGTTACCTATCCACTCATTAGCATTGAGAGGGCCATTGTTGTGTCTGAGAACAACCACCACGTAGATCCTTCCTCGTTGCTCTGTACGAAAGAAAAACTCCATATCAATTTTGCATTCCCTTTAAAATTTTCATATTGAAAAAGTGAGACAACTCCAAATCATATCAGTCGATATGTCACTCCACTTCAAATACTTGATAATGAAGATTGTTCTTTTTCCTATGGATTTTTATTATAGTTCAATTTCCATACCAAGTTACGTTTTCCACAGACCAAAGCAACACAGTAGTTGGAGATAGAATGCTACCTATCCACTCGTTAGCATTGAGAAGGCCATTGTTGGGTCTTAGTACAACCACCACGTAGATCCTTCCTCATTGCTCTGTCCAAAAGAAAAACTCCACATCAATTTTGCATTCTCTTTAACATTTTCATATTGGCAGAGCATCGTATATGTTGATGTTTACGCTGCACAAACTGGTGGTACAAACATGAGTGTGGGAGGGTGACTCTGTTCATGATACTATTGTCTACTCATTAAGAAGATGGTAAAAAATTGCAAAACCTATAGCATCACTTAGGCAACTTGAACTTACAGTCAAGTCCCCTAATCCGGAAGGGATTTTATAGCCAAAACCTAGCTTTCCTGTCAAAACCCTAACTTGAATACATTATTTTTTTTAAGTTAAACTAAATGTAAAAACAGCAAAGATCGGAGTAGCCAAAATTTTAAGCCTTCCACTATGGACATCAAAATCATTCAAAGACGAAATAAAAATCACCAGTTCACCACCAATCTGAGTTATGGGTTGCAGCACGGAGACATGAATGTAGCGGGGCCACGGAAGATAGGGGAAACCTGAAACGGAGAACAAAAAGAAATTTTGGAATCCTTAACGAAATCAAAGGGCAAACAATTCACATAAAGATTACAAAACCTTATCAGAGGAGAAAACCCCAATGACGAAATTCGAAAATCGTGTGCATTAATCCAAATATTTAATGAACCCAAAGAAGTTAATGTTAGAAAGAATCTGAGTATTATACAATAACCTTTCTAAGCCCTCCGGATTGCCCATTATCGAACCCTAGATCAAGCCCCTCAGCAATGGCGAAAAGGAAAGACTTGCTTTGGTTGCGGGAAGGAGATGAGGTAGCGAGCACTTCTGCGGCTATGGCGGAGGAGGGAGGCGATATACAGTTGATTGGTCGAAGAGGAAAGCTACGTTCCATACACAAACGCAGAGAGAGAGAGAGAGGTGGGCGTATTTGAATGCTCTAGTCGTTAGAGAGAAGGAAAAGCAAGAGAGAGAAAAAAAAATTTTAAGAGATCGATGATACCTGTGTTTTTTACTGAGAGGAGGAAATACATAGAAATCCACGGATTCGGCGACATAGAGTGAAGAGTCAGAATCGAGTCCCCAAAAATATTGGCTGCGTCTTCGTCGTCCTCTCCTTCTTTCTCTCCCTCCTTTCCAACCCATCCAGATTCCTTGAAGATTCCTGAAATTCCATTCTAGACCAATGTTTACGTCAAAAGAAAACCCTAATAGAAGTAGCCAAACGCGAGGTTCTGGTCGAAAACCTAACAGAGTGATCGTCTTCAGTTCGTCGTTTCCATGGGAGAGGGAGAGAGAACTGAGAAGGGAGTTTCATCTGTGAGGAGTTTCATCTGTGAGGAGTTTCGTTTCGGGTGTGGAGGGTGCCGTTGGGTGTGGCGGTGTATGGGGAATCTGGGGATGAGAAGGAGAGAGCGTGTGTATAAAGAGGAAAGCTCGTTACTTAATTCCTAACGGATGGTTTTTGATGGTTTTTGAAATTTGAATGCCTATAAGTTTTCTTTTGTTAATTGTTAGTAGTATAGTAAAAATACCAACGGCTATTTTTATTGTTCTCAATAATTTTTTTTAATCTGCAACATGTCTATATTTCACATTCAAAAAAAATCTATATTTGAATCAAATACAACGGTTATTCATTACTCAAATTTTATTGCACTTTTTCATATTGAACTAATTTCCTTGTTATTTCTATAAAACTTATTTTTTTTGGATAGTCCACAAGTAACAAATAAAAATTATAATTTTTTTGTTTAAAATTTTGTTGGCAAAAACAAAATTGCAATGAAAATCTTAATGATTTATTAAGAAAGGATTTTTTTTTAACAAAAAATCATCCATAAAGTAGTTTGGATTGACTAACCTGACCCGTTTTAATTCTTTTTCTCCCCTTTTTCATATATAAGTCAAAATCAACCTATCTTTATACTTTCTGCTAATAAGGCCCGTTCCGTTTTATTTTTATTTTTGAAAAATCTTGCTAACTTTTTGTCTTTTTTTTTTTTAAAGTGCTAACTTTCTGTCTAATAAGGCTCGTTCTGCTACTTATTTTTTGAATTAAATGTGATATCTTGTGAGAGAATAACCTGTCTCATAAAGTAAAAAATAAGTACTCAAAAAATAAGAATTTTAGTGAAACGGAGCCTAACTTTTATAATTATATGTTGTCTCCACCCTCTATCAAAAAATTTATATAAAATATGATCACCTGTTTTTAAAAAACAATTAAAAAACTTTGACGCTCTAAAGTATTGATAAATTACGTGATTACCAAAGGTAATTTTTTTACAATAATATAAAAGGTGTTCGGGAATTTTTTTTACAATAAAAGGTGTTCGGGACATCTTACGCAAGCTTCAATTTTGGTTATAGTTCGATTAAAGACAGACCATCCACGATTATGACTTTTCTAGTTAGTTAGGATGTTCCAAGACCACTTTTTTTGTTGTCCTTATTCAAATATTTTTCTAGTTTGCTCATTTTGAGAAAAAACTTTTATAGATTATTGATCGTCTCGATGAGAGAAACCGTAAAGGTAAAAAATTATAATTTTTACCTTCTTTTTTAAATATCCAAGATCTTGGGCTTTATCTTGGATATTACAAAAATATTAGGCTAAAAGTAAAAAATTTACTTTTTCGATTCTTTAATAAAAAAACAATTAAGTTGCACTGACGATTAATTTAAATCCATACAATTTATCCTAAATAGTTAGCAAGGCAAGAAACAAAAGGAAAATAAAAGTATAACTTAAACACTAAGGGGTGGCCTGGTAGTGGATTTGTCTTTCATTTAGGATTGTAAATGAACTAGACCATTCATGAACTGTTCAAGACTCGGCTCAATAAGAGTTCGTTTGAGTTTGATTCGTCTATTAAATGAACCAAACCTAAACCTCAATATTAGACTCATTTGATAAATGAGCCGAGCCTGAACCTTATAGTATTCAGCTCGGTTAGGCTTGCGAACCTATAGTTAAATATATCATGTAGGGTTCTTAGTTTCTTACACTAAATTCTAGGTCCCACGTAAATGTGTGCCGATAGAATCCACTTGAAGCACCGCTACGCTCCAAGAGCAAGTGTAGATAAACAATGTGACTTGGAATTCCAACCAGAGGCAAAGGGATCATTCGTTGGGATCCCAACTAGTTGCACTGTTCATATTGACATGAATTGAGATTAATGAGGAGTTGGTTAACCAGGCTGGAACATTGATCTATTTAACTCAGTGGTTGGAGTTTCGCTTTGCTGTTCCGAGCTGCAACTATCACTATACAGGCGATTCTTGATTAGCGACTCCTAAAACAATAGCCAGAGATTCATCCATCTGATTGATAGGTTCTAAGTATTATGTTAAGTAGTCAATTAATCCACAATTTGATCATAATTTCATAAATGCATGAATGTGATGGACCAAAAAATCTGCAGTTCCTAATGGAACACGCAACAAAGCCACTTTGCCGCCACCACTAATAAATCCTGGACTTGAACCAGAGACCTTGCCTGTAAAGTAAATCATCGCACTTACGGTCCAATCAATTGGTAGAGAATCAATAGATTCCTTTATGGGGAGAATCCCGAACGCACCATACACTCTCTGTTGTATTGCACCTCTCCAAGTGTGCTTGCTCCAAACCTATAAGCTTTTGTGTTTTTTCTTATTTGTTTAATCTATTTCTATTTTTCTTTGAAAAAAATACTCACTAAGACATAAATCAGGCAAAAGATTATTCATGTTTTTGTCAAATCATTTTAAATATTCTGTATCTTCACTTTTTAGATTTCTATAGCGTCGATGAACTGTAAAAGTAAATTGTTTTATCAGTTAACTTCAAAATAGATAAGAAGGTAAGTAAAATGAGCTGGAAAAAAAAAAGTCCAAGTTCTTAACAAATACCCAAGTTAGAGTTTCTAGAGCCGCCACTGCTCTCTGGGAGCAAGAAAAGGCTCACCAAAAATAGAAGTTGGAAAAACTGGACAGTATTTTCCCTAGAAATGCAGTATCATTCTTGTGTGTAACAAAAGGCACGGGTCAGCTTCAATCTCAAACGGGGAGGAATCATGGAAATGTAGTTGCACACCGGTTGAATCTAAAAATTGGACTATTAAATGACAACCACCATTTCCATCATACATTGTGATCTGTTGCTGATAACATCAACATCCGATCTTAATCATTTTTCTTTGGCTAAAAAGCAAGAATACAGAATGCACATGAACATGAACATTATGGAACTCTGTGTTCCGATTGAATTGTGGCACAAACAGACGTACCATTACCATCCCATATTGCTTGCTCTAACAGGTACTACCCCAACTCGCAAGTCCTTTAAAATCTCCTCCCTATTGGCTTGGAAGTTGAAGCAGAATTTTTTCCAGACAAGACACCTTGTTTCCTCATGGAAGAGATGCTGTCGAGAAGCAACTATTAGAGTTTGTTACATATATCTAGAGATGGTTTCATAGACCCATACATGAAAAAGCAAGAGTTTTACCCATGACTCTTTTGGAAGTCATGAAAAGCCTATATACGTAAAAGAAGAGTTTTACCCGTTACGCTTTTGGAAGCCATTTTTCTTGATTGCCGCTAAATTTGTCACCTCATGACTGTCAACAATAGAGAAAAGCAGGATGAGACAGTTCAGTACCTTGGAAACCCATCTCAAAAAAGAAACTAATTCAAGGAACTCTACGCTAGTAGAAGTATATCTTCCTAGGTAATGTAGCTTTCAAGTAAAATATTAGGATGCCAAAAATATTTAATACATTAAAGTGTGGAGCAAATTTTTAGGAAGACCAAAGGTCTTACTGGTAGGAGGATAACGGTCTTTAAATCATAAAGCAAGGATTTTCTGTTACCATAGTTGATTTGGGAGATTTTGTGATAGGTCCACTATAGACATTTCATAAGCCCACAAGTCCACCTAATAGTTTCGTGAAGCCACAAGTCTACACAACCTAAACCCTAGAGTACCCTATGAAAGTGCCTAAAACCTTAAACCCTATAAAAGTGCCTAAACCACTAAAATCCTATAATAGGAAAGTGCACCCTAAAATCCTAAGAAAGTGCCTAAACCCTAGGGTACCCTACGCTAGGGTAATCTACCCTACCCTATACTAGGAAAGTGCACCCTAAAATCTAATGAAAGTGCCTAAACCCTAGGGTACCCTAAAATGGACTTGAGACCTTACAAAATTAATAAGTGGACTTGTGGGCTTAAAAAGTTCACATAATAGACCTAAGACTAATTTTTTAAAGAAAAATACCTATGTGTAAAGAAACATGTGGAATTGCAGAATCCAGTGTTTGTATCATTTCAATAGACAAGTTTACCTGTTAAGAAATTGTAATTTTGACTTCTTCATTATGCTGCTCTTCGTGTTGGAAATATTGCTACCAGGTCCCCCTACAAATGATTTTGAATGTTAAACAATCAGAAAATCACTTCAAATTGCATCCACCTTAGTTTGGTGTCAAAATAAACCCAATTAATGGATAAACTCACAAATAAACATAAAGGACAGGAAATCGTACCTCCATAAAAGCTTCGTTTAATGCTTGAAGGTGGAACCTTTGTGGTTATCCTTACTTGCCGACTTTGCTTCCCTATAACAGTAGCACAACAAAAATTTCAATGACAGGAACAGGAATCCAATACAACATGATATTATCCAAATCCATACAGGCAGGTGCCATTCACTCCAGTACTAGAAGATTTAGTGGGACTGCTCTTAGTTCTGGTCCTTCTGGAGAAGAGCAAAGATAACTAGAGCAGAAGAATGCATCATGTAGCCAGTGATAAGTCAAAGAGAAAAAATCAACGGTACCAGCCTACACATATCCATTTCAGTACTACCCAGAGTAAATATGAAGTACACATCTAAATTGAATTTCTCTCAATATGCACAAAAGCTACGACTCCATTCAATTCACTTTTTCTTCAATTTCCCCTTCCATATTCCCTCTTGTTCTCTGTAAAGCGATCTGTTATATCTAATGCCAAACTAATTTTCATTTTCTTCCTTATGTGGAACAAACCCTCTTGCATAATCCTACACCTCTTCATATCGACGCACCCCACATATCAGTCTAATGATAGTTCAGAAATTCCAGGCGAGCAACTTAAAAAACTTGGTCTAGTTTAATGTGTTACCAGCTTATAAACCTTCAACCAATCTTACCTAGTTAACATGAGCTATAGCTAGACCTCAGCCCAAATGAAAAGATTGGTTGGAGGTAGGGGTGTCAAATGGGTGGGTTTGGGCCAAATTGAGTAAGTTGTAAGTGGGTTGGGTCTTTAATAGGTCATTGATCCATTTAGAACCCATTAGTTATGAGCCCAATTACCCACACACAACCCGACTCATTTATTTAAAACTAAACCCGACCTGCCCATTAACCCAATTACATATATATTAAAAATTTTAAATGACTAATATACTCATATACATTGAAATGACCATAGTACCCCTATACATCAAAATGACTAAAATACCCATGTACTCTAAAATTACCATATTATCCTTATATACTAAAATGACCAAATTAAAAAATTATATTCACTCTTCACATCTCTTAACAAGTTCTAGATCCAAAAATTGTCTTTTTTTTAAGTAATTAAAAGCTTATTAAAAAGAAACACAGAAAAACAAACATTATGAAGTTCACGTACGTGTTTGCACCATTCTAACTTTGGAGAAGTATTTAAAAGAACCTCGTTTTGTGGCGAAAATATTTTCAATTATAGCTGCAAACCAACTAAATAAAAACATTTTCAAAAATATCATCACAGACTCATTCAAATTTTGGGGGTTGGGGTTGCGCCTTTTCACATCCAGTTCAATATATATGTATGGATGAGAGAGAGGGAGGATATCGACCAATGAAGGGGTTCAAGGCGGTTTTAGATAAAGAAGTTAAGTAATTTTTTTTGTCTTTAATCAATTTTTTTTTTTTTTGCATTTGTTCGTTTTGCATCAAACTTTTGTGACTTATTAATTCGTTTCAACGAAATCAACCGAAAAAATAAAAATTTATGATCAAAACTCATAATTTTTTGACTAAAAACAAAAATAAGTTATAAAAACAGTCTATTTGACTTATTTTTGTATTCAGCCAAAACTAGCCATATATATCGGGCGATGATAACGCCGGGGGGAGATAGCTAAAATTTAACTGCTTCAATAGAGGTACTTTGTTCTGGCTAGAGAGACAATTGTATTGGCAGAATAAAATCAAGGGATGGCAGTTGCACAGTGGTGTTGCGAAGGCCGAGGTTCAAAGCGAGTGGGAGTATCGTGTGGACTTTTCTGTGATCGTTGGACTCTTTATTTTTTTTTGGTGAGTTACCTTCATGACTTATTCGGTCATTTAAATTGACCCAAGTAAAAACCAATTAAGACCCAATTAATAAATGGGTTAGATGGGTTGGACCCATTCTAACCCAACTAATAAATGGGTTGGGTTGGGTCTATATTCTAGTGGGTGGGTTTGGGTTAATTTGTCACCCCTAGTTGAAGGTTTAAATGAGTCTTGCATTAGAGAAATTTCTTCATCCTCAAGCAAAAATACATGCAGGTATTCCTTAAAAAGAAGAAAACCCACGTCAACAATGAGAAATAAACTTAGGTCATTAGGTTGCTTGCAATTTAAATGAACCTTAAATATAAGCAATATATGCAGCTGATAATGGAAATTCCTGGTGACTCAGTGAGTTATTGTAAGCACGCAACTGAAGCACAGAAGTTTTCTCATGACAAGTCAAATGAATAAAAAACTCACGAGCATCTTCTTTCTTGTATAATTCCTTTATCCTATCAAATGACTTCTGCTGAGCCTCCTCCAAATTCTTCAACTTTGCCTGCAAGGATGTTGATCCAGTTATAAGATTCAACCTAATGATTATGGCAAAAAAAGAAAAAGGTTCAAAGTTTCAGACTAATGACAGCAGAGCCAGATATGAAATGCAACAATAGATTATTACCTCATACAATAATTTCCATTCAAATGACACTTTCTTGTCTTTCATCCTTTCACAGACAAGATTAGTGTTATTAGCACCAAATTCTTTCTCATAAAACTTCTTCCATAATTTATCAGTAACTGCGCTAAGATCCCTCTGCAAGATCCAACCAGTAAGTAAATCAAACGTCCGTTGGTCAACTTCCACCAAGATATTAACATTCTTATATAGAAGATAGGCACTCTTACCTCTGTGGAATCCTCAATATGCTTCAATTGGTCAACTTTACAGTGAGGTAAAATGCGTTCAAGAAGATGTAGATCTGTTTCACCAACATCCCCCAGATGTCTGATGTTATCTATAGCTAGCTGAATACACATATCAACCAAAGAAGGAACCTTCCTTTCCAACATTGTGCATCTTTCATGTCTAAGTGAATGTCCCGAACTCATCTTGTCCAAATATGATCCTTCAAAACAAGTATAATGAACAAAAATCAACATTGACAACTGTGTTAAGGAACTAGATAAATTAAAGCAAATTGCATTTATTAATAGTACACCAATGTATACCTATGCTCTTTTAACAAATCCAAAAATCAGCGTCCCTAGTTTTTTTCTTGATCAATCCTACTTCAGTTTATTTCTCAGTTTTATATGCAATTCATGCATTCTTTCCTCGGTTTCATTTTTCTTTTATTTTTAATTTACTTGTCTCAAAAACAGAAGAAAGGAATATGCAATGCCTCCTGAAAAAAATAATTTCTAGTCCCATTCCACCTGATCCACGCAGGGCCCTGGGCAGAAGCCTAGAAAGCCACCGCTCCAAACCCAAGTCCTTAAAAAGAAGAAAGCATTTGGTTGACTGCACCAAATGTGAAGGATACGTATTCTTGTCGGACTACTACTACAGAAAATAACAACACCGCACGTCCATGCTGGGATATATAATCATTGTTCTAAAATAAGGAATTAATCAGCGATTAATCGTTGCAGGGCCAATCCGATTAGGATTGACTAACAATCAATCGCCAATTACTAACTAATATGCATTGATTAATCGCTCGAAGGTGGCCGGCCGCCTAACTACTGCCTAGTGACTTTTAGAACATTGTATAGAATCAGACGGATGCTCAATCCAGATGGAAAATGCTATTCCGTACATACTCACTTCTTCGTATACAATTCAATCAGATGCTCTTATCCAGCCAAACAAACAGACCATAGATATTCAATAATTTCAATCAATAGACTTAAAAAATACAACTTTCATATACCCAAAAAAAAAAAAAAAAAAACATCTAAATTAGCCAAACAAAATCAACAAACATCTACTAACCAGTTTTTATCGTTGCCGTAGCTGCTGAGGTTGTTCAATTTAGGGAAAAGATTATGGGATGATGGAATAATAATTCAGGGCTGACAAGCATACAGATTTTTAGATTCACTGTTTTGCCCTACAACATTAAAGTATTACAGCTTTATCCCCCCCAAAACCCAATATTTTCCTAATAAATTGACGAATTTGGTCGTATCAAGGTACATATAAATCAGATGAGTTTCTTCCGTTTGAAAAAAGTTACGTATATCAGATCGATGCAGCCAGAAACAAATTCGTATGAGATCGATGAGATTATGGACGTGGATCATGAACGAAATTACAAGAAAATTAGGTCGATTAAAAACAAGCATCTACGCGGATGAGTGCGGGTGGATTCGAAAGCTCACCAATCGGAGTCGCCGGCCGGAGATGAAGAAAGTCAACGGATTCCGACAACCATAGAGATAGATATGCTCGATGCAGGGAAGTTGATTTTTGCTTACATAGGGCTGCGATAACGTACGCCTAGTTACATTAGGGCTGCTCGATGCAGGGAGTATATTCGGACAAGGAAAAAAGCATTCGTACGCTAACGTGCACTGTGGTACCACGTAAGGATTAAAACTTGATTAAAATTTCAAAAATGCTTGTAACACATCCATTTGTACATCTTCTCTCGGAAGTAATTGTGGGACCTCTAAATTGTGTGTATGGGTCCTATCATCACTTGTAAAAGGAATGTATAAATTGATGTAAATTTTGATGTGTCTCCGGTTTATAATAGATGCTTTCGGGAAAATAATAACAATAATTTTTGACCGGATCGGAGAATAATAGTTTTCTCATCCACCATAGTAATTTGTAGAGTTTTTTGATGAGAAAACAAAATATTAATGATTGATGAGAGTTAAAAAATACTCCATAAACAAAGAAAACAATGACATAAACTAGTGATTTATTATTGGGTATTTTGCTCTTATTATATCGAAACAATGAAATCTATAAAGATATCTATATACACAAAAAAAAAAATCACAACTATAATTAGAGTTGGATTGGATTTAAACATGGCAGGGGAAGCAAATACCAATATACCACCCCCGCTCTGTTTGCTTATCGAGGCAGGAAATACCTGCTCGGAGGGGGGTGGGGAGGTCGGAAACGGAGATGAGTTGATAGTAATTGCCATCCCTATTAAGAATTAAGGTATTCTACTATAACGATTTCTCATTTGATTCTTCATGCATGTAATGGTTATAGTCACTTTGATTTCATTTAATGATCCGAGTCGATTGATTTGTGAGTATCTATCCCCATATGAAAATTGTTCATGAAAACAAATGAATCTGGATATCGATGTCCATTTGAACAAATAATATTGGTCTTAAGAGTAATTTGCATGTTTGCGATACTTGTGATACGGATTTTAGATATTGCTTCAAATTCTGATGCAGATTATGGATTTTCTTATTTTAGTAGAAGCAGATAAACATACTCCTTGTTAAAGCTACAAATTTGTGATGAAGCTGAAATGAAACTGATACTACTTACAGCAAAAAAGCTGAAAATCGGCTTCGACACTATCGATAGTTAATTCAGAAGTTGATTTTAAATGAGTCATAACTAACATTATTTTGAACACTTAAGTTGTTTGAGTTGTAATTAAGTTGTCGGTTGTTTGATGTTTTGCGCACTGGTCAGTTCACGTAAACACGATGAGTTTTGCAACCCTATTCAATTACACAACCAATATGGTGTAGACCATCAAACAACAATGACACCGTTCTGGATCCAACACTCGGTATTTTCTATACTCTTGTCATGCTCAGATTGGCAAAATCAAGATAATCAACGAAGAAAAACGAAATGTGGAAAATATGCCATGATAGCAAAACTCAATCCCAATGCGGGAAATGTACCAACGCATTTTTGTTTACCATATCTACCACACCATCGAGAAACCCCAACCACAAGATCACTTACGGGAAATCTTTGAAAATCAACCACGACACGGGAACATACAATGAATGAGAAAGTCCGCATTAGTAAGAAAAATAAAAGGAATCAATGCAAAATGGATTTATGCGTAGTTAGATCACTTATGGATACGGGCCATGATTAAATCTACTAGTTTCCAGTCGTTTAGGGTTTCACAAGGCATCAATGGAGATGGCAAGTTAGGGACCTTGGATAGGAAGATGGCGAGAGGACCATGGTTAGTGTGAAGGTCCATGTTTTTCTGATTGGCGAGAGAGAATACGGAGGACCGATTTAGTTGTCGTGTTCCTTGGTGGTCATTCAATATGGTTTCTGGGTTTGATTCAATAAATCATACTATGAACGGTTAGAACCTTACACTTGATTTCATCCCTGTAATTACAAACCTCAAAAATAACTAAATAAGGGTACTTAGGGATTATTTGTATTTCGGGAAAGAAACATAACCCACAAAACCACCGGGATGAAAACATAACCACCACTAGTGTGAAGGACTAATATTTAAGTGACCCTAAATATATAGTCATAAATAGTGGCTACTGATTTTGCACAAAAAATACGCTTGCAGGAGAGTAACGTTAAAAAAAAAAAAAAGTAGCAGCAAAATCATTTTCCTAAATAGTTTGTCCTTATTGATGTTTTCCAAGGTTTTTCATTACGTTCTTTTATTTTTTTCGGTTTGACTTGGTCGTAGGAATTGAAAAAGATCAAGATCAAGGTTGAGCAAGGAAAAAAAAAAAATCCAAAAAATGAAATTAAAAAAGAGAGAGAGATAGAGAGAGAAAAGAAAAAGGGTACTGTATTTTTTTTCTTTAGTAGACTCTGCCCTAGGCGGTAAACACCTAAACTGATGAGTCATATGTATAGAGTTTTCTTTTGGATTCTTCGAAAATGCAAATGTTCTTGCACGACAATTAAAAAATTTTGATGATACAACGGAAGGAAATCATACATAACTGTGGGATTTTTCATGAGGTTCGACAAGTATAAAAACATTACGAATTCCAAGTTAAATGCACATTTATCACTTTCTTACAGGCGTAGCACATGTTTATTCTAGTCAGAGATGTAAAACAAAAGTACCAACAGTTTGGAAATAAACTTCGGAAAAATAAATAAATACAAGATTTAACCAAAACCAAGACAGATCGTCCAACGATCTTCTAGAGCTAATTTACAAGTACCATTCAAATATGAGCTTTTGATGAAATTTCCATGTTAAAAAAAAATTGAGTTTTTGAGGTGAACTATGAACACTTTATCTCAACACAGCTATCAGAAACAACACTCCCTAAAGTGAATCAATTGGTAAGCAACCGACAAAGGATGCAAAAAGTCCAGGAGTGCACAAAGCCGCTGCAAAGAGCCACCTTACCCGATCCTTACGCTGCGCATTTGATGATACGTCTCCCCAAAGATTTTCATATTGTGCATGAGATCACTATGGATACCATTGTACAGCCCCTTACAATCAATTCAGAATGCTCGAGTACAAGATCAGCTGGGGCTAGCATGCGAAGTCATCAGCTACCAATGGAGGAATAAAATTACAACCTTGAAGAGTTTGCTCAAAGATGTGGCCCACTTTAAGCAATTTTTCCTGCAATTACGGTTTTAAGAAGTTAAATATAAAACCGTGGAATCATCCTCTCTAATCAAACGCAACGGTGGCCAATTCTACTCAACTATATGACTTAATTACACTCAAGTGAGCATAAACCCCCTAGTTTGAACTTTGAAGCTTAATCCTCTCAACAGTCAGACAGTTCAAGATAAACGGCAATCAAATGGGAGTAGCAGAAATATTCTCAACAACAGAAATAACAGAAAGCAAACTAAAATGAGTGGAGAGGTGCAGACAAGTCGCAGAGATCGTTTTGAAAGTACCGCAAAATGATATCTAATTGGCTCATACTCTACAAGTATGGCTTCATTCCATCTTTTGAGTTTTGACACATTTAATGCTACTTTTTTCATCAATTTGACTAGTATATCTGGTGCTCCTGAACATCCAAAGAAATAGACTTTAGTTACCCGGATCCATAATCTTTTTGCGGTACGTTTTAAGATCTCCAACCAAAGATCAGGGTAATTAAGACCATTTGTGTCCGCTGAGCTAAGAACCCTATACTTTTGTCTTTTGCTACCTAGTCAACACATCACCCAGTTTTAACCTAACAAAAACGTGTAAAACGTCAGACAAAAAAAAAAAAAGTTATTCGTTCCAAACAATCTTTACACACAAAAGTCATACCTCCTCAAATGCTGCACCAATCAATTGAAAACCGACAGGAAGACTGTTGGACCCCCCTTCAACAAATCCACATGGCAAAACCAGCGCAGGCAGACCGGCCAAGTTGACATTAACCTGCAAAAAGAAAAACTATGTCAAAATGGAAACACATGTAAATTAAACAAAGATATCATATTAAGTGTTAAACAACATAGATTTTGAAACTGGATAACCAATCCCATAATTATGGTGCAGATATGATCAATACCATGGATATTATGGAGTATAATGCAATGCAATGAAGAACATATCCTGATTCATTAATGTTGCAGTTTCATATAGATTGTAGTGCTGATTTCTGCAACTTTTATTCTCATGGGACACATAGTGATCTACGGTTAGACCGCTAGTTCCAGGAAACCTCAAATTCAACTCGTTACCCTGTCATCTTCATCAATGTGTACATGTTCACTTTGTTCTGCCTGAATACGTGCCTCACTGCATCTTAATAATGCAAGTATTTTGTATTTTTGCATACAAGGCAGTGAGTTTACTTGATATATATTGTTGGGAACGTTTCCTAGTAATTCATGCTCATGGGACAATTTCTGATCTAAGAACAGCAGTGCAATGTGGTGGGAAATCGGCCAAACCAACACACAATGTGCAAAGAACAATCAGAAAAGAATGCAAACGGAAAAAACACAGATTTTTAGGTGGTTTCCCAATTGTGTAAGTAGGTACGTCCACGGCTCACACCAACTTCCACTATATATCCAATGGGAAAAGAGAGTGCATATTACATCGGCTGCATACTGGTCGAACCCCAAATAATCAGAAAAGTTGCAATCCCAAGCCGAATGAGGCTTGCCTCAGGAAGAGTCTTTTGACAGGACACTTGAAATTGTCTAAAATCACATTTTAATTAAGTAGACAAATTATCACATGGCTACTAAGACATATCAACTAAGAACTGGGGAACACTAAACAATTGATAGATAACTTGAAACAAAATCCATTTTATGAATCCAACAGTGCTATTTGAGGATTTGACAGCAAACACTTTTTGGCTGGAGAGAAGAGTTGTTGGCACTTGGCAGGACAATGGAGTCCTAGATAAACCACCTACGGAAACCCAAATACAAAAATAGAGAGAAAGCTGAAAAATGTCAACATTTATGAAGCATAGACAAACTTACTGTCATGATGTCTCCAGCATACATTGCCAATGGATCATTTTTCTTTTCACCTGTAAAAAATAGCAGGTTATTATGGCCATCTCCAGAAACAGGTAACTAAACATCAAAACACAGACCGCACAGGTGACGAAAAAAGTAATAGTGAAAGAAATGAGAAGATCTAAGGGCCATACCAATCTTATATGCAGCAGAAGGAGCTGCTGGAGAAATTAGGATGTCATTTTTATCCAATGCGTCCTTGAAGTTTTCTCGAATTAAGGTCCTCACCTAAAACACTATTATGATCGTAAACTTCTTCACCTACTGCAAATAGGTCCTCAATCAAACATGAATTGCAGAGAGTAATGGCTATGTCTGTAACCAAAACCAAGATGAAGAACTAAATGGCCTTGACAGGTTCCAATGCCGCAGATTTAAAAAGTATAGGAGAAACAAAACAGCACTTTCCCATCAATCATTGTAATGAAGCTATAAAGGATTAATATGAAATAGGCCCCATCGTTGGTTGAACCGTTGAAGGACCATGGTCAAAGATTTTTTTATCTGAACATTATCATGCGAGAGAAATACCCGTATGGTGTAGCTAGTCCATATTCAGTGAAGCTCTTGACGTACCTGCTGAGCGCGCTTGTAATAGGCGTCATAGTATCCAGCCGAAAGGGCATAGGTTCCCATTAGAATTCTCATTTTGACCTGTAAAATAAGTACGCAGGTAATAGGCATCATTGTAACCAACCAAAAGGGAATAGGTTACCATTAAAATACTCATTTTGAGCTGTAAAATAATAACAAAGTGACGCTCACAAATCTCCTTTCAACTTTCCATTTAATAAAATGAATAAGCTACAGGACATCCAAATTAAATTTCGTACTATCATACCAATGAAACCCACAGACCGCAAAGCCATTACTGCAGGGACACTTGAGATGAACCATACCTCAGAACCGAATCCTTTGGCACGGGAATGCTCATAAAGGGAATTTAGCTCATCAGCAGCAACTTGGTTTCCATACCTGAAAGATAGGAAAATAGAGGTAAGGAAACCATATTACTTATTCAAGTTTATGATGCTTTCTCCCACAATGTGTTTTTAGTCTCAAATTTTCAACCATTCAACTGTACAACCCCTGGCATTGAGTTTAAGCATCATGCACACTGCCCTCTCTCTCACAAACACACAAAAAACACCCCCCACCCAGCAGGGCGGTGTTTCTCTTCCTCTCTCTCCACATTCCTTGCCATTAAAACTTTTTAAAGTTTCCATCAACATGCCGACTGGTTGAATAAGAGAAAACAAATATCTAAATCACAAACATGTACGACAGGAGACACTCCGTAAATCACCTGACACCATCATAACGTGATAAGTTTGAAGATGACTCTGATGAGGCAAGGATATAGTAGGCTGGTAGCCCAAGGGAGAAAGAGGGTAATGAAACCTGCGAATTAGATTTAAAAAATGGTAGGACACCAAAAAGGAAGTTTAAGGGAAAACAAACATTTTGTAGGAAGATTGGAAAGGAAAACCCATAAACAAATACCTCTGTTACAGTGCATCCTAATTCTTCCAAATGAGAAGTAGCACCACGAATGGATGATATTACTTCAGGATCAACACCATCATCAAGAGTTTCACGAATTACACCAACCCTTAGCCCTTTCAAAGGTTTAGATTCCAAAAAATCCTTGGAGATGAATTGCAATGCGAAGTTGGGGACTTGCTGTAAAGTATTTTTCTTAAGTTCAACTTCTGAGAGCTTGGAGGATACAGAGTACTCGTACATTGAATGATACATAATTAAAAAGTTAGAATGGTTTAAATTGCTCATGCTTCATAGATAGTTAACAATGCAATTTATGAGTATAAGTTTCCTCATCCCTCGTTTGAAACCAAATCCTCTTATCTTGTACTTTTCACAAAGCACCACAGTATGATAAATCAAGAAGACTTGGGAGGAGGAAGAAGGAAGAAGCATGAAGTTCTACCAGAAATGATGGCACTCATTTTGATGTTATATGAGTGTCCCTTCTCCTACTTCTTTTTCCGACCATTTTCACTATCCCGGCCATCTCAAAAAGTAGTCTATATTCTCTTTCAAATGATTATGATAACTTCATTTGTTGGAAAAAGTTTCTAATGGAGGGCGTACCAGATTGGTAGTAGTTCCCCCGATCAAGAAAGATTATTTGTAGTTCAGCTCTAGTTTGTAACATAGGCATCACCGACCTTGGCTAAGGAACCACACGTTGACATTTACACCCAAAATTGTCTATATAAAGAGAAAACTTACTCGCTTACTACTAGTGGCATCAAATCTATCATGACCAGATATTGAATGGAGGAGAATTCCTGCATCAGCAACTGAAGAACCAAAACATCCAATAACATCCAGGGATGATGCATAAGCCACGAGTCCATATCTCGACACACGCCCGTATGTTGGCTTCAATCCTACAACACCACAAAAAGATGCTGGCTGCCTTACGCTTCCTCCAGTATCACTGCCCAATGATACTACACATTGCCTGGCAGAAACAGCTGCAGCTGAACCCCCTGATGATCCTCCTGGCACCCTTGACAAATCCCAAGGATTTGCTGTCACCTAATCATATAAAGATGCACCTGAGTAAACCATGAACAGTTACTAATTGGTATCTGGGAACTCAAAAGTTTACATCAAGGGAAATAAAACGTCATATCCCGACTCTTGAATGGACTGGAAATTTACGAGGGAAAATAATCAACTTCTCTTAGCTGGAAAATATTACAAATTCAGGATTTATGCAAACATAATTGCTTCTCTAGTCTAGATAAAATAAAATAAAAATTGGTTTTAACAGGCTAAGACATCATATCTGGGAACTCAAAACTTTACATCAAGGGAAATAAAACATCATATCCCAACTCTTGAATGGACTGGAAATTTATGAGGGAAAATAATCAACTTCTCTTAGCTGGGAAATATTACAAATTCAGGATTTATGCCAAACATAATAGCTTCTCTAGATAAAAAATATATATATATGGTTTTAACAGGCTAAGACTGATGGAATAAACTGTGTTACATGGAACTTTAATGCCGCAACGAACTACGTGATGGAACGCACTTGTGAAATAGGCGACGACTTCGTTCCAAAATGGTCACTTATATAGATTTAGGAGGGGCTAAGACCAAATTATCAAACTTTTGGACAAGCCAATATGCTACACTCTATTGTATATATGTCAGAAAAGTATGTGGTGCTACCCCTTATAATCATGCTCTACGAGTACCATGACCCCTCATGATTCTTGAGCATTTGTGCATAATTCATCCACTAGCAGATCACAATCCTTTCAACCAAGCTCAGAGAGCATAGTTTAATTGAAAAGATAACACAAAACTTAGTTCGAAAAATTTATCCATCAACCATTCATACTAACTTCCGCAAAATTCCACAGGAGCAGCTCCAAGCCTCCAAGTCTTGATATGAGAATAAAGTTATGGGGGAGAATGTCATGTTTTGTCCTTTCTGCTTCCATCAATGTTTGTTTTTTCAGCTATTTTACATAGACTTCTCTAAATGTATGCTCATAGCCGTGACAATACACCCTTCGGTAAGAGCGGGGAATATTTGTCCAACAAAAGCGTCCAGTTCAGAAACTTGGATCCTTAATTTTTAAGAGAAGCTCACATTAACTAAAAGCAAAAACATTTCTAACTTTCCAAACGAATAGAAGATAGAAAATTCATATCTATCCTTAACCCCATTTGATCGAAGGCAATTTAAAACGAAGGCTCCGTTTGTTGGATGTAAAATATTTTCCGGTAAATTTTTTTACCTATTTTTCGGTATTTGGTTATGTCAAAAATGAGGAAAATATTGTCAATGTAAAACATTTTCCATCAATTGGATGAAAATGACTTATCCTTAAATTTTTCGTAAGTTATTTTCCGAAATGAACCCGCTGCCTTCTACTGCAATTCTCACTGTTTAGTTTCCCCGATCGTCAGTTCTGACTCATGTTCAATTCCAATAATCTCAAATCTCTCCACCATTTAAACCCCCTCTCTTTCTCTACACTATTTTGTTAATTTTTGAAAATATTTTCAAGTGCCAATCAAACACCGGAAAATAAATGTTTAAAGTTTGTTTTCTGAAAAAATATTTTACATGGAAAATATTTTACATTTTAAAACATTTTACATCAAAACAAACGGAGCTGAAATACAACAGATTATCCAAGTATACTAGATAATACAAACAGGTGTTTGTACCCACACTCAAAAACTTCAACAAAGGCAACCACACAGCCTGCGTAGTTGAGTTCATTCAGCATAAATCCATACTTGTCAAAGGCGCGCTTAGGCATGAGGCGCATCAAGGTGCAGGGTTAGAGCCTTGACTGAGCCCATGTGAGGCACCTTCAATGAAGCACAACAAAGGGGTGCCTAGGCAAGAAAGGATGCGCCTCGCCTCGTTCAATTTTAATCACAGCCATAGGATCAAAGCTAGGTTAAACGTCTTACTTTCACTCCTTCAGCCTTAACTTCAATCGATCGTAAATCTCTCGTCTCGCGATCACCAAAAATGAAAATAGCCTAGGTATCATCTTGATCATCAGTTGATCTTCTCTCCTCTCATCTCTTGTCTCTCGATCATGTCTTCTCTCTTCATGTATATAGTCGACATATATTATACTACTGTATATGAAAACGAAAAAATATTGTTTTTTTTTTTTTTTTTTTTGTTGAGTATGTTTCAGAAATATGTGTGTGTCTGTTTTGTGTACATGAACTTATACTGCGTATGAGAAAGAAAAAGTTTTTTTTTGTTGTTGATGTTTTGCAGAAACAATAATTCTTTTTATGTTGTTTTTATGTATTAGACTATATAGTATTGGTGTATTCTATTTTCCTTTTTTTTTTGCCTTGGTGAGCCTCACCTTGCGCCTCTCGCCCTTAACAACTATGCATAAATCGATTCAAAAATTTGCTACATCAACTCCACCTGTGCAGTCCCTAGATTCTTATCCTTTTTATATCCGGTCTCAAAGACTCAAACCCACATTGAGGAGGCGGGTTGGGTGTTAGGTAGCTCACAGCCAACATGAAAATGCCCCGTTAGATTTTTATGACGCTTTGATACAGAATAAATTGGCCTTACTAAATTGAGTGAACAGGTAGCCCTCGACAGAGCTCAATGGGAAATTAGGATTCATGTAGCTGACCCCAATTAATTGAGAGAAAAGGCTCGGCTCGGTTTGGTTTGGTTTGGTTAAGTTTACATTTCGATCTTGCAATGCTAATTGGGTTAGAAAAAGCAAAAAGAATAACTAATAAATTTCCAATATTGATACTTGACTACACTATACACAGAGATAAGGAAAAGAAAAAATAATAATAACCAAAACCCTAACCTGGTATGCAGAGCCTTCAGTAGTACTCCCCATCCCAAACTCATCCAAATTAGTCTTCCCGACAATAATCGCTCCACTCTCCCTCAACTTCCTTACTGCCGTGGCGTCGAACGGCGGCCTGTACCCTTCCAAAACCCTAGACCCGGCCGTTGTCGGCATGTCAGCCGTACATATATTATCCTTGACGGCAACCAGGATTCCGGCCAGCGGCCCCACCGCTTCGTTCCGCTCGATCTTCCTGTCGATCTCCTCGGCCTCCTTGAGCACGGCGTCGGACACGTGGAGGAAGCTGTGGAGGTGGGGCTCGGTGCGGCGGAGGCGGTGGAGGAAGGTCTCGGCGAGGTCGAGGGCGGTGGTGCGGCGGGCGAGGAGGGATTCGCGGGTAGTGAGGATTTGGGAGGTGGGGGTTGGGGATTGAGGGGGAGGTGGCGAGAGGGGGAGGGTTTGGGAATGGGAGGTGTGGAGGGATTTGGGGGAGGAGGAGAGGGGTTTTGAGGGGAGAGGGAGGGTGGGGTAACGGTGGTGGAGGAGGAGGTGGCGAGGGGAGTAGAGTGAGGAGAGCATTTTAGAGGACAGAGAGAGAGCTTCCGGATACGGGTGGTCTGGTGGTATGCAATCCCTTCTCTTCCACTTGTTGGGGTTGATAACACCGTGGGATTATCGATCTTGCACGAAAAAATTGAGCTTTTAATAATTTTAAAAAAATAACTATCCTGAAATTTCAACGAAGAATAGAAAGATTGGGTCGAGTATTTGTACTATCGGATTGAGCTAATTCTTTGCGAAGTTACTTATTTTTTTTAAATTATTGAATAGCTTGAATATTTTGTGTGGGACTCATAGCGGGTTCCGCATCACCGTTGGTGCGAGATTGGTTCCCCTTGTCGAAACCATAATCGATATAACAGTTATCAGTTCGATTTGATTTTTCACGGAAACCGATGGTCTATATGGGGCTGCTGATCACAAGTTAGGGTTTTTCTCGTATGGTTTAGTTTAGTTTTTCTTTTTTATCTGTTTGTATGGTTTAGTTCAAAGAGGAAGGATCTTAGCACTTCAACCTAATTTGCACAGAGAGCTCAAGACTAAAAGACCCGACCGAAGGAGCTCCGGTAAGGCCCTCTGGCGAGAGGGTAAGTTAAAGTGTAGAAAAAGGGTAAAGCACTAGGGTTTTATATGTGGAAGAGTGTGTACCTTGTAAAGTTGCTATCATTGGATATTTATAGAGATACCCTTGCTTGCCCTCCAAGTACGAACTTGTGCCTTGCACGCGTCGACTGATGTCACTATGACATCACAAATATTTGATAACCGTTTTTGGGTATGAGTTGGCACCCCACGTGCCCTCATTATTATCTTCAGCGTAACTGCCTCGGGTGATGTAGTGTACATCATCTTGGGGTTGGGTAGTTACCTGCCTATAGGACAGCTGGCCCTAGGAGGTTGGCCAAGCCTAGGAACTCGACTTAGGCCAAACGGTGTAATCTTGATGTTATATGAGATGACAGGCATCTTTTGACCTAGGCTCGGTAATGGCAGAACTTAAAAGTTCAGTGACTTGTCGAGTCCTCTCACGAATGGAAGAGACAACACTTGGTTGTCGGCTGAAGATATCCTCGGCCACACCCCGGGCCGAGCCTAAATGGCTTTGCCAGTGGCCTGACCTGCCAAGGATGGTCCGAATCACATAGTTCGGCCCTCTACAGTCTACATTTTTAATAAAGAGAGAGTTGCCTTCTGGATACAGGTGGTATGCAATCCCTTCTCTTCCAATGGTTTGTAATGATGGATAGTAGGGTGGTTGTGCCCATAGAACCGGCGTTGACCCGAGCACAACAATATGATACGAACCATTCACCATGCAGTCTTTGACGCGTAGAACACAAACTTTTAAAAAATCAAATCGATTAGATTTAGGTAACTCAGTGAACGAACCACATTTTTGGGTAGATAGAATGTATGAAAATTTTGATTTTGAACAAATGGGATCTATTCACTGAGCTACTGATATCCGATCGACTTATTTTTTTACAAGTTTGTTTTAAGCGTGAAGGTTTATACTTGAAAATTTTGTCTAATAGAAACATTTAAGATTTAATAAACAAAATCAATATTGCATAATTAAAAGCATTATAAATTGGATACTATAAATGGTATTTTAGAAGTACAATATAGTGAAAGTAGACAAGTATAAATTGAGACAGAGGGTATGTTTACCTTGATGGGGCTGAAGCAACAAAACCTAGTAAATTTGTTAAGGGTTAGAACAATATTTTGATTATGTGAGGTGTTGTATCTCAATTGGAAGTCCAATATAGTAAATTAAAGTCTACTGGTGTGGGCCAGATGGTCGTGCTTGAGATGGGCTGAAAGTTGCAAACTATGGAGACCAACATTGTCTAATTTGTCTTGTATGATGGAGTTGAAGAGTTTAACTCTGGGTGCTGTAGTGCACCATTGTATAGTGTGTATAGGACGATAAATAACCGTTGATCTTATCAATTAATAGTTCAGATTAAAAATAAATTATTACTGGTCAAAGTTATTTAGTATCAATCAAAGTTAAAAAATACTGTGTATCTCAACTATTGATTACCGAGATCAATAGTTCATGTGCCGCCATACACAATGCACTAAACGGGCCGCCCAAAATTATAACTTGGACAGATTCAATACATAGTGCCAAAGATTATGCTAATATAATGAGGAAGATCTCCGTTTATAAAAAACCATGGTAATATAATCGGGGATTACTTTTTAATCTCAGTTAATTTTAGTAACCTTATTTTGCATTCATAGAGGAGGAATTCGACGGGAAGCCTTTGTAGGCCGTAAAGTAATTTTCCACCTGTCATGGTAAAGCCGTGCTAGTTAATATTTCCCATTTCTCGTTCTCATTTTTTAACTACTTATTTTTTGTTTACGAGACATATTATTTTTTTACAATACATTATATTTAATTCAGAAAATAAATACTTATTTAGTTGGTGAAATACATGGAATTATTCAAGTGAAGTAGAATGCAATTGATGCCTTCCTTATGCTCCCATACACATGAGCATGTTCGATTTCCGTAAGCACCCGATAAATTAGATTAAGTTTAACTAATGAAAAAAAGAAAAGAAAAACACATTGATTATAAAAACCGTGGTACTCCAATAAATATTACTAGGATTTGTCACGACGCAACGTGAAATTTAATTAGTGGCAATTGTGTAATTAATACTCCGTATTATTGAAGAGAGGAACTATAGAATTTATGAAGCAAATCAATGATTAAGATTTATAAAGAGATAAGATTTAAAAACCGTTATTCTTCTTGCGCAGATAACGAGGGTTTTTCGTTTTAATAATTGTGACGAAAGTACGAGTTATTTTATTAAATTTATTAAACATAAAAAAAGGGTTTCACTCGTGACTTCTGCTGCAAGCCCTCGAATCTCGATCAATCCCTGGCCTATCTCATCGTTTTCTTCCTCCATCGCTCTATCGCGTCTCTTCCGATTTCTGCCGCAAACCACCCGCCGCCGCAACCCCCCCCCCCCCCCCCCCCCCCCCCCCCCTCTCTCTCCATGTCGTGCGCAGTCTCAGGAGCAGCCGAGCACCACCGATATCGGTCTCCTCCATTGGCAAGCAACAAACTCCGCCAGCGACGCCGTGCTATATATCCAGCCGCCTGGTATGTTCTCAAACCCTCCTATCTTGTGTGTATGTTTGTGCACATATTTGTATATGCATCTATACCCTAATTTATCATATGTAACTTGTTTCACCGGCATATACCCCAAATTTTTTTTTTTTGATCCGGCATATACCCCAAATTGTAGGCCCTAAGTTATTTCATCCAGCCCTGAAACAACTCCGCTTCTTGTATGGGAAGAAAACCCCTTGATTTGTCTATGAATAGATTATAGATAGACCATTTGTCTGGGTTTTGATTGTCTTTTGGGTTTTGCTTATATAGCTCACGTTCTGCTAGCCTGGTTCTGTATATTTGCTTTGAATGATTCGAAGGGTTTCAAATTGCTAGGTTATGGATTTTGAATGAGCTAGATATTGTCTGCCATTTTTTGCTCACAGGAACCATCTCCACTGCGAGCAACCCTTACCAAGTTTTATTACTTAAGTAACCTCATTTTTTTTAATGCTCATAGGGGCGAGTATATCTTCATGTTTTGCTCTTTTAGTTGCCGTTCAAAGTGAGCCAGAGAATTCATATGCGAACTGTTCTGTAAGTGTATATGTTTCACTTTTCACTTTTCACTTTTCATGACTTTATGACTGTTGCTGTCTTTATGAAGGTTGGTGAGTTTGGATATCTCGATATTGGGGTTTGGATTAATTAGAAAGAAATTTAGGTCTTCCAGTACATAGGAAGGAGAGAGAGAGAGAGAGAGAGAGAGAGAGAGAGAGAGAGAGAGATGATGTTGTCGACCAATCCAGGGCTTC